>JBBPCZ010000115.1:40549518-40559870 GCA_037974445.1 Brycinus macrolepidotus | reverse complement strand
AGGCGGTGATCAGTATACTGGTGGTGCTGAATGCTGAGTGGTTGGAACTCCTTTTTCTAGGCTCCTTGTATCTTTAGACACTTTGCAGCCTGTCACAGTAAAACATTTGATCCCATTTCTTTCATTTAATCCACTCAATATGACAAAGAAAAGACAGTTTGACAGGTATAAAATAGTATTTTTTCACCAGCAAGGTATGTATAAAGATTACTAAATTTTTAATATATAAAAAGATGTGATGACAACAATCAGTGTCCAAGAGGCTGGCCAGCACAGGTAACATCTAAAGGTTGGCCACTAAAAGCAGTAGGTTTGAAGGCAGCTATTGAATGACATGGAGCGACTGTAATGTGGAACCTTGCTGGTCTCACTAGCTCACTATGAGCAATATATAATCTTGAACCTGTGTGTGTGTTCATTGCCTGTGACCAGACACTATATTTATTAAACATTTCTCAGTAAATGACCAGTCTTACTTTGGCTGGAAATTATGTTTCTTGAAGAAATGGTCGACACAGGGAAACACTGAAAACACTTTCATGGAAATCTATGGAGCTCAGGAACAATTGTATGTATCTGTGGTGTATTTTTGCTCATGGAAGCATGTGCAGATGTTTTATCAGCACAGATATGGTTAGTATGACCCTAACAGACTATTCAGTGCTGCTCTCTTATTCTGTAACCTACCTCTGTCTTCCAACTGAAAAAGTGTGCCCACATCTCCCTCGGGAACGGCGGGTTCTGCTTCAGTGACTCGTCCCTTCACATGTCAAAACATGCTTTTTGTTACAGGCCCTCCAACGGTACCTGTGAAAGTCGAGGTGTTTTTGTGCTTTGGGTGCAAGTTCCTCGGGTCGACGGATGAGTTGGCACACAAGAATTTGAGGAAGGCGATGGGTGGCACAGTGGCACTGCAGAGTTTTCTCTTCTCCATGTTTCAAACTTATTCCTAGAAAACCACTAGATGAATTTTGAATTGCTCTATAAATTGCTCAATACTACACATTAACATTCAGTCAGAGACAAAAGCATAAATGGAGCCTGCCCCTTTCCCTTGAACCTTTTTATTATTATAAAAGAAGTTTTGCACCATCTCTATTACCCATGAGAAAAAGTAACTGCCACTTGAACCTAAACACTGGTTGTACCTTCATCAGTAGCAACCAAAAACCTTGTGACTGGAAATCAGTCTTTCACGTCACTGTGGAGCACGTCTGTAATGTTCTTCTTTACTGCAGTCCTTTATTTCATCCAGATTGAATGGCTTTTCCAACATAAAGCTCAATTAAGGCCCTGCCATAGCATCTCAGTGGGTTTCAGGACTTTGACAACGTCACTCCAAAACCTTAGTTATGGTTCTTTTGAGCTTCTTAAATGTGTTTGAGCTTCAGATCATGAAAAGATTCTTCTGGAAGATTTTCTGGAAGAGAGCAGAATTCATGGCTCCATCAGTTAAGTTGCCCTGAAATAGCAAAGCATCACCACATCACACTACCACCACCATGTTTGACTGTTGGTTTGATGCTCTTTTTGTGAAATGCTGCATTATCTTTATGCCAGATGTAATGAGACTTCTATCTTCCAAAAAGTTTCATTTTCAACTCATCAGTCCACGGAACATTTTTACAAAAGGCCTGGGGGTTATCAAGCTCTCTTTTTTTGGCAAATAAGAGACAAAGCTTTCTCTTGGTTAGCAGTGGGTTTGCCTTGCAGCTCTTTCCTGGATATCGTTTTTGCTCAGTCTCTTTCTAATGGTGGAATGATGAATGCTGACCTTTTCTGAGGTGAGCGAAGCCTGCAGTTCCTTGGATGTTCATCTGAGTTGTTTTGTGACTCCCTGGATGAGTCATTGCCGTGCTCTTGGCAGGCCGGCAACTTCTGAGAAGTTTCAGCTCTGTTCTATGTTTTCTAAATCTGGAGATAATGGCTCTCGCTGGAGTCCCAGAACCTTAGAAATGACTTTGTAACCCATTATAGACTGACATACTTCAATAACTTCAATAACCAAAATTAAGGGGGCAATCACTTTTTCACATGCTGCCAGTTGGCAGTGGATCATTTCTTTCCTTCAATAAATGAAGTTTTGTGTTTATATAGGCTTTTGTGTTGTATTTCATTTGGTTGAAGATTTGAAATAATTTGGTGTGATAAATTGAAGAAGAAAAAATAGAAGAGATTAGGGGGCAACCACTTTTTTCATGGAACTGTATATGGGGACACTTAATGGCCTGAAAAATAGAGATGAATGACTGCACACTGTTATAGCAAGGCTCCCATATTTATTATTCCAATATTTTGACCACTACAAACTTCATCAGGTTCATATAACCAGGGTTCCATCCAAAGCATACCTATACAAAACTCTGTCTCTTTAGGCAAATCAGAACATTTACATTTACAGCCTTTGGCAGACACTCTTATGGGTGCTTTATAGTCCACAAGAAAACATGTCCCTCACACTAGCAAGCCTAGACTTAAAATTAAGAGCGGCTAGTAAACTAGAGGCACTTTTCCATTGTTAAACAGAAACAGTGCTGTACCTAAATTGTACTGAAATGGCACAGAACTTGCAGCACGTTTTGATGTTCCAGTGTATCTCAGCCCAGTAACTGAGCTTCTGGCTCAATTCTCTCCCACAGTTTGTGGCCGGTCGTCCTAAAACTGCATCCATGGAGTCGAACCGGCGGAAAGTTCTTCTGTCAGAACTGCTTTTGTTATTGTGGTCTTTTGTTTTTTAGTCTTGTTTGAGTTTTTTATTTTTTCTCAGCATTTTAGCCATGTGTTGAAAACTCCCACTGAAATTTATCTTCAGCCCAAACAGACAGTCGTGCTTGCACTTCATCGACTTCCCAGTTGTTAGTCTGTGTCTCCATTGTTGTTGTTGTTGTTGTTGTTGTTTTTCCAGACAGTATAAAACAACAATATCCCCTTTCCAAGTCCGTCTGTTGTCATGACAACATTTCAACCAATCAGGAAGCAGTGATGCAGTCAGCTCGGCTTTGGCCCCCTTTTGGCCCTGCCATCGAGCAGCTCGGGGATGGCTTGCTTTATTTGTAATGGAAAAACATTTATTCGTGGTACAGTGCGGTTCCTTGTGCCAGTGGAAAAGTGCCATACGACTCTACGAGAGATGGAGTCAGTGGTCCACCAGGGCCCAATCAGATCTCACATACAGAACACTGTGTTGGTTAAGTTAGCGTATGACATGAACATGATGTTCTCCTCAGTGTTCAGTGAAAAGGAGGGTCCTCAGTTTCCATCTGAAGACAGCGAAGGTCTTGGCATGTTTTGTGGCAATTTTTTGTATTATACTTTAAAAGAGTTAACGTTGACACATTATCAGTTTGTAAGTCAAACAAACCTCTCGGTTCTGTGGGTGTAAAGAAGCAGACAGAGCACAGTCATCCTCAGAGAAAGATTAGAGTGAGTCAGTTTCAATCACTGCAACTCTGACGTCCAGAAAGTCCATTTACTATAGTTCATATCAGGACAAGAAATATCCTGTGATTCAAAACCTGAAGGTCCATCATCAGTGTATAATTATATGCTTTTGGATAGGGGCTTTGTACGGTTGATGTTACCCATTAATTCTGATGAGCTTAATTTGACTTCTTGTTCATTGTGCTTCTGGTCTCCATTATTTCATCAGTATAAGCATTTCCCTGCAATTATAGGACACCCAAATACGGCAATCACTATTTCACACAAGGAAGTTTTAAGACAGCAATTAAGAAGAGAATTTAACGACTCTGTTTATGTATCACGAGAGGACGTTTGCTTGATGCCTAGTTTATATGTCAGATGTTCCGCTGAAACTGTGCCGCGTTAAAATACACCACTATATTGTCACAGATGTTCAGCTTGGCCAAGTTTGATCTCTCCCTGTTATTCTGATGAAGGCTTGCAGTGTGTTTACTCATGAGCTCTGCAAGGTACTTGAGAGAGAATCCATGAAAGACTGATAATTATGAACACAAGCAGAAACATTCAAATGATGACTACTTAGACATACCCACAGAGAGCCCCCCCAAATCCCTGCTGTTCTAGTGTCTCTGAAAGCATGTTCCATTCCAAAATACTGCCTCACGCTACTCATTCAAAATCCTGATAATAATTTATGAGGGATTTGTGTCTTACTTGTGTTGTGTGCACTGGCTCTGATTGCATATTACAATTGGGTTTGCCCTGAAAGAAGACAACAATTTAAGATGGCCTTTGTAATAAAGGTAGCATATATCTCTGGATAAGAAGTACCCCAAGATCTGACCTTTAGTATCTACTGGCGCTTTTCCACTGGCACAAGGAACCGTGCCATTCCGCAAACAACTGTTTTTCCATAACAAACAAGACGACCCATTCCCGAGCCGTACCCGAGCTGCTTGAGGGCAGGGCTAAAAGTGGGCCGCAGCTGAGCTGACTGCATCAGTGCTTCCTGATTGGTCAAAATGTTGTCATGACAACAGACTTGGAAAAAGGCCACTGTTTTATTTTACTGTCCGTTCAAAAAAAAAACAATGGAGATACAAACTATCAATTGGAAAGTTGACAAAGTAAAAGCACTACTGTCTATTTGGGCTGAAGATAAATTGCAGAGGGACTTTTAAATGCTGTGAGAAATGTGAAGGTGTACCAGGACTTCACTATCACGTTAGCTGGGTTAGGTTTTCGTCACACGGCTAAACAACGCTGAGAAAAAAAAAATTAAAAACTCAAATAAGACTATAAATAATAAAAAAACATAATAACAAAAGCACCCAAGACAGAAAAAAATTCAGCTGGTTCGACTCCATGGACGCGGTGTTGGGACGACCGGCCATAAACTGTGTGGAGAGAATTGCACTACTAACACATCAGAAACACTGTTACCACTGAGATATACTGAAAACTCAAAGTGTGCTGCAACTTCCATGCCATTGCAGGATGGTTTAGGTACAGCATGGTTCCTGTATACCTGTGGAAAAGTGCCTTGTGTTTAAACCAAACAATTACTTTAAATAGAGCAAATATTATGGTGAGCAAAACTTTTAGGGAGAAAAAAAATCCAGCATCCGACTGAATGCTTGTAAAGTCAAACTACTTCAGTCAAGAGTACATCAAATTCCTTTTCACTATTGAGGGGCTTTTACGTGACTCATCCCTTCTCATGTGAAAACACACGATCGGTAACAAGCCTTACATCTGTAGAACTCTCCATTCTTTCCCCACACAACAACGCCCTTTTCTCCTTAAAGCAAAGGCAATTCTGCACAGGTCACTTATTTTCTATCGAGCTTTAGACAGTGGTTATTGAAATGGCCCATACTTTTATCTCGCAATTGTTTGAGGCTCGATCTTTTTAATAATGCTCGTGCTATTACACCTCTCACGTCTAATAACCTGTTTCAGACTCAGAGGCTCTAAACCAGGACTTTGACTGGAAAGGGGGGTTTAGAGGCTTAACACTATTACAGGATATATTGGTACAAGACTTTCATCATGCTCCAGGAACCAAAGCCAGCAATTGCTCTTGAATTGAGCCTTTAGGAACCAGCAATAAAACAAATTGAAAAATAAAAAGCCTGGACAGTCTTGTAATAGGAAAATCCGCCAACATTTGAACTGCTGTATCGGCGCAGGCCCCCTGTGCGTTGCGGCCGAGCCAGCAGAACATGACCGCGGTTCCTCTGGGGAGGAGCCGTGTGTGGTACAGTACATTAGAGCTTGATTGTTATGTAGACCTTTGTCTTCTTTTCATCAGATAAGCAGGATTGAAATCTCCCCTGTTATTTCCGATTGTGTACTCTGCATGTATTCAGGGGGAAGGACACATTTACATTCTCATGGAATTGCCTTCAAATATGCTGAAAGAGGTGAGCGGGGCCTTATCTGGCGCTGGCATTGTTTACTTCCGCAGAGGGGTGGCAGGCTGACGAGTGCGCTAATCAGATTGGCAGAGATCTCCCTGCCACTGCAACAGGGAAAACGAAGTCTTCCTTTCATCTGTAGGACCGGCCCTCATACTACCGACGCACCACTCAGCAGATACTCTTGAAGATCTGAAGATTCTGGACAGATTACAAAGTTCTAAATGGTGTTTATAGCATCTGTGGAGGATGACAAAAGACTAAAGAAGTGGAAAGTGAGCACACTAAAGAAACGTCAAAGTCAAACTCGCTCTGATTTATGACGATCTGAGGACTAGAGCGCTTGTGGGAAAATTTACTTCTTTTTGGGGAATTGCCTTGAGAAGTTTACCCCAAGGCAAAATCTACAAGGAATGCCATGGGAATTTCCATTTAATGCTGAATATGTTATGTTTAATACAGTGTCTTGAAGTCGTGGACTGCACAAATGTTTTGATTTATAAATGTATAAATCAAAACATTTTAGAGCAATTCCATAGAAGAATTGATTTTGGCTCCCTAAAGAGCCCTTCAAAAGATGTTTTTGTTTGTTTGTTTGTTTTTCTTCAGAGAAACATATTTGTAAAGAGAACTGATTTAAAGTTTAAAGAGCCTCCACATAATGAAGCATGTATTTTTAAGACTACAAAAAAGTGTTATGAGGAAGTGTGAACATATAGAAGAACATGAAGTAACTGATTGTGTATAGGGGGAAGAAGCCCTCGAGGCTAAAACCTGTTTATGATGCTCTGCTGTTCATATGATGGTACTCAATCTTGTCTCAGCACTTTTAACAAATTGTTATGATCTAATTCAGTGGTTCCTAATCCTGGTCCTGGAGGTTCCCCTGCTATGCACATTTTAGTGTTTTCCCTGCTCCCAACACACCTGATTTAACAAATCAGCTAATTAACAAGCCTTTTCTGGGCCGGAGTGTGAAAGAGCACGGAAAACATTAAAATGTGCAGAGCAGGGGGTCTCCAGAGCCAAGGCTGGAAACCACTGGTCTCAGTAATTCTGAAATTTCATTATGGATGACTGCATTCTTGGAAATTATTCCCCATGCTTTGTTTAAAATAATAATAGTTACAGTATTAATGATGACAACAACAACAAAACAACAATGACACCGACAACAAAAAGCTTTGATGGTGGGGTAAGATGTCTCTTTATAAGTCATTCTTTTTTGCGTTATATAACCAAAAATGTCTCGGTTATGTTCCCTAACTGTGCATAGATTTCCCATGTACATCACCCTGTACATGCTAACCTAACACATCAGCAGACTTTAACTTCACGGTAAAAGGACTTTGTTACTGAAGAGAAGTGCATCTTCGCCCATTTTCTCTAATGTAACTAGAGTGAGTCGAACAAAAGTTCTTGCACTGCTCTGAATCCATTTCCATTCCAATTGTGCCTTAAAACCCATTTTTAGACACAAGTGGAGCAGGGCTGAGTGTGTTCTGTTAATATACTGTACGCTGCGAGCAGCGCTGAAGGACAGTGGAGTGGATTGATTCTGCGCTTAGTCTGGGCTGCTTACCCTGTTGAAGGCCTGGACTTAGAGTACGAGTCCCTTCAGGGGGCTGTGTGTGTAACGGGGGTAGTTGAGGGGAATATGTGGGTGTGTGTGTTAGACAGAGATGGGC
The DNA here is from genome assembly GCA_037974445.1 of Brycinus macrolepidotus. Classification (NCBI taxonomy): domain Eukaryota; kingdom Metazoa; phylum Chordata; class Actinopteri; order Characiformes; family Alestidae; genus Brycinus; species Brycinus macrolepidotus. The sequence goes on along the minus strand of JBBPCZ010000115.1, from coordinate 40,552,339 downwards.
AGGTTGGCGGTGGGGTGTTTAGCAAGCGGAGTGTGTCCGGTGTGCTGTGTGTTGTGTGCTGGGCTGGTGCGTGTTCCCTGCGAGGATAAAAAGGGAGGGTTTTGTCAGCGGTGAAGGCCATGGAGGAGCGCTGCTGTCAGTGATTAATGGCTGGCAGGGTTTACTGTTCTCTGGGTTATGGATTTCCTGTCTCGCTCTCTCTGCGGTGGCTGCCTCTCATTAAACACCGCAATCAAAGGAGCCCCTCTTCTCGGCCGGAGAAGAGGAGGAGAAAGAGGTGGGAGGTGGAGGAACGCTCACATACGTGGGGTAGAGGTGTGGGAGGAGTGGAAGAGATGGACTGGACGAGTGAAATGACCGTTAGAGAGGAGAAGAGAGTGAGTTAACAAGTGTCATACATCAAACCCAACCAACATCTATACACCATGATCCATGTGTTTGGAGATAGAGAGATGGAGCCCAGAGCATTAGAGGATGACTGTATTTTAGCAAGGAACCACAGACATGAGGAAGTGACCCTCCATCCTCCGTCCTGGCATGTCCGTATGGTGTTTTGACTGAGCGAGCATGCCCAAATGTAATGAAGTCATCAGAGACTGAAGAAAAAAAAAACCCAAGCCATGGAGGGAGGAAATGACTCATAACACATTTGAGTGACAGATAGTGTCCTGCGACAGCCAAAGGCCCACACTTCATAGACTTGTCAACATTAGACAGCAAATGAAAGATGCTTCTTCTCCACACACTGGACGAATGTGATAGAAACAAGATCCATTTTCAAGCTACTGAATGTTCAAGGTCGAAAGAGGTGGATATAAGCTGCTATTATCCCGTGCCGTAATGTACATTTATTTATTTATTTATTTATTTTTTAAGGGCCCATATCATGGAAAACCAAAGTTTACTCCCTTTTTTTGAATTAAGAGTTTGATACTGTACATAAACACAGGCCATACATTAATATACATTAGCTTAGTTTGCAGCTTAGTTTCCATACATTAATGCATTCTAAGCTGCAAAAACAAGAGTTTTGAATGCACCGGTTCTGTGATGTCACAAAAAGCACAAAAATTTATGTATATCCACCAATTCAGCCTTCAGCAGGCTAGCTACAACCATTCGCAATTAAGTTATAAGCAGTGTTTCAGCCCAGACTGCTTTCTGAATCAGGTACAACGCAGAGTAGCCAATCAGAAGAGTGCTCATTTACACATATCAGTTTTAAAGCCTATCTGATGCAAAAGGATAACCAAAAAAAAAAAAAAAAACAAAGTTTACTCACTTGTTTTGAATTAAGAGTTTGATACTGTATGTAAACACAAGTCGTTCATGGATATATGGAAACTAAGCTGCAAAAACAAGACAGTCTTGAATGCACTGGTTCTGTGATGTCAAAAAATCAGCACATTTTTTATACCCACCTATTCATCTTCCAGGAAAGCTATAACCATCTACATTGAAGGTACCAGGAGTGTTTCAGCCAAAACTCCTTTTCAAACCAGGCACAGTGCAAGGCAGCCAATCAGAATAGTGCTCATTTACATCTATCAGCCTAACTAAAAGCCTACCTGATGCAAAAGGATAAAGAGAGGATGGAAAACAATTAAAGAGAAATCAGTCATGACAGTACTGGATACATAAACATATACAAATGTCAGAAATAAACCTTAAGGGGAAAAAGAAAACTGTAGATTAAAATGTTTTAATGTATTTCAGAAGCTCCACATTTCATCAGTGCTGGGAGTAACACGGTACAAAGCAATATGTTCCAGTCACAGTGGCTCACTGTCACATCTCGCGTATACCCGTCCATGAATAAGGCACAGGCGCAGATTTCCATACTTTCTTGAGGTCTTTATTAACCCAAGATACCAAACAAAACCGGCACGATGGCCAATACAGTGTCTTTGACTAGAACACAAAAGACAGGAATAAACCTAGGAGTGCGTGAGGGAGAACAGACAAAGAACACAGTGCACAGGGGTAACTTAAGTACAAAACACTACCCAGAACTAAACCAATGGCTACACACATTAACTAAACACAAACTACCTCCAGCTGTTGCTGGGAATCTTTTACTTGGCTGTCCTCTTTCAAAATAAAAGACTAATACAAAAACATAAGTCCCTAGCGGCCTCTAGCGGCCGCTGACCAAAGACGTGACACTCACAAACTAAATTTTATAAGCTAAAGGACATTTATATCCAGGGGTTAAATTGGGATTTGTTGTCTAGGGGGGCACTGCAGTTTCAGGGCTGCTATGGGTGCAGGTGTGTGCGTGGAGTACAGAATCTGATTGGTATCATGACAAACTGTAAATAAAATATAACAAGGTGAGACAGTCCTCTGCTCTGAGCACTAAAATGCTAATCAAAGTTATTACCCCCCGCTGGGTCGCCAACCCCCGGCATGCCCGAAGTGTACAAGACACACGTCTCCATGATTGGCAATAGATGTGCAGTTCCCCCAATCAAGGCTTTTGTCCTGAGCCCTGTTCCCGCCCAAGAGACCCCTCACTGGAAACAGTCAAATTAGCCTACTTCGCCTAGCCATGGTGTAATCTGAGTTGCTTTGATATTCTGCTCCAACCACGAATGTGAGAGATTTCAATACATACAAGCTTGCTTGGCACTTTAACTCAAACTACAGATCGTCATGTAACAGTTAGCTAGCCACCAAAGATTAGTAAAGTGACCATTTTTGTCACGCGTAAACACACCACAGCACACAGTGTGAACAACGTAAAAATTCTTTCTCTGCATTTAACCCATTTAACCCATTTAACCCATTCACCAAGTGAAGCAGTGGGCAGCCAGGAACA
>JBBPCZ010000115.1:40515357-40529427 GCA_037974445.1 Brycinus macrolepidotus | reverse complement strand
GTCAGGTTCAGGGACTGGACTGAAAATGAGAGTCTTTGAAAGTCCTTCAGGAAGCCTGGAGAACTGTTCCTTAAGACCACATTAAAAATACTGGATCTTTGGAAGCAAAATAGGAAGAAATGACTGGTCAAGACTTTTGCACAGTACTGTATCTGATAAAATGGTTAATGAGTGTAGCTCAGTGTGAATATCTGTGACTGTCTGAGCTTCATTTACATGTGTAAGGGGAGATTCTGCTGTCAAGGAATGTTGAGCTTCACCGTTTGTAATTGTGGGCTCATTAGTGGTCATGTAACACCTCTGCAGCTTCATAAACATGTCATTAAACATCTGGGAATTAAGGGAGAGACGTGTTTGAATTCTCAACAACTCCCTTTTACAACCATCCATCACAAACGAGCCGTTCCTAACCCAGCACTGGCTCCGTCATGACGACTGCAGCGAGGGCCGATCTATGGCTTTTAACATCTTTTAGAATAAAACTGCCAAAAAATGTTCACAGGCAAAAATCTCCAACTCTGCCGTTCTCTTCTGTGAGAGAAAATAACACTTTCTTTGCACTGAACTCCAGGTTTGTTAAAGCTGAAAGAGCTGTTATTTGGAGGCACTGAAAAATGGAAAGGTTAAAAATATAATGAACTTTTAATGAGCTCCAGAGAAGCTCAGATATTTCAAAATTTTTCGCCGCTAATACAAGTAGTTCATGCACCAGTCAATTTGCAAAAATAGTCCAGCTTTAATGATTTAAAGTTTTCGCTCGCTGCGCTACCTGAGCTGACATTATTTGAAAGCAAGCATGAAACTCAGGATTGATTGACTTGATGTGTGTACAGGAGAGTGTGTGTGTTACTACATTTATATGTACTAAACAAAATGGAGCTCAAAAGAGATTTATGCATTTATAACTGTAGGTTCCACATCACGTCAACAGATCAGTGTTTTTTTTGTTAAAATAAAGAAATGTGGAACCAAACAGTAGGGCTAAAATGAAAGCTTCTGATCTGAGGTATTCCCTTTAAAAAATAAAACTCTTTGGTATCATGACATAGCTCTTAGCCCTCTCACATTCTCACATTCTCTCCTTTTCTTCTAATCAAACCGTGCTGTAGTCAAGATCTTTTTCTGCAATGGCAAAAGGCACATTTGTTGCTGTGACAATCAAGGTCCTTTATAATGAGGGGTGAATGTGAGCCAGAATAAAGATGGAATGTTTAGGCTTCCCTTCCCTCAGGTTATAAAATGAAGTTTAAAAAAAACACCAACTACTGAGCGTTTCTGCAAAAAAAACTTTGGTTCATGCATATTTTTCTGTTCTTAAAAGTCTTCTTTTCAACTTACAGCCATTATCCCTTTCCTAAGCCTCGTTTCTATACACAGCACCAAACACCACACTAATGACAGCTCAACAAAAGCTTCATGACCTTTGTGAAAGATTTGCTGCCATGGCAAAGACATGTTTGAATAATCCATAAGCCCTCAGAAGTCTAGAGTCAATGTTATTTTGCTACGCTAATTATATTAATGACATACTTGCATAGTTAATTACATGGTTACATATTCATTTATTTGCATTCTGCACCAATAGGGTTTTTTTGACCAATTGTTTGTATTTTATTGATATTGAGACATCAATAGGTTTGAGATCTTCTACTTGGAAACACAAATGTAGTCCTGATTCATAGATTAGAATAAGGGAAGGAGGCCAATTCCATCTACCAGTTCTTCAATAGTGAGCTGCAGTCAAGAGGGTAAAGGCTTATCCTTGATTTCTCTGAGATGCAAGAAGCCAGAAACTGTGTCGTTTTGAACTGCCGCTAACTCGATATCCTTGGATGTTCAACTTATTCAGAAGTGAATGTTACTGTCAGGGTTTTTTGCATCACTTAACAGCTGACTGAGTAGGAAGCATCACAATGAGTAAAGGGGGGCATCTCACACCCTCCCAGAGACTCCCTTGGACTCCTGGCCATGGATGGCTGTGGCATCGTCAAGGAACATGTTTGCACTTTTTCAAAGATGTTTTGCGCAGCGCTCTACGTCTAGGCTGTTGTCCGGGAGAGAAAAAGTGTGTGTGTGGGGGGGGGGGGAATGAAACTAATGATTTTGAAAAGTGGGGAACACGTCCCCCCCCTGCTATAATGGTTTCGGCGCCCATGGGCACCACTCTTGTTGTGAAGAAGCATTGGCGCCTCTGTCTTTTTGACCAGTGTTTTTACATTAACCCTCACCTGCGGAGAGGGGTGTGGATAATCATATAAAGCTTTATATGATTAAGATGGCACCAGGTGTTGTGGCACGGCGTCTCTGCGTTTGTTGACTATACACAACTTTACTTTGTTTGAGGTTCTTTTAAGGTAAATCTCTAGCAATTTTAACCTCTGTTTGCTATACTTACCTCCATTTTAAGTGATCGGACGACCATAGTGACTACCTAGCAACACATAACAACTGCTTAGCAACACCATAGCAACCACTACAGTTACCATGGCGACCATGCAATCACACTTTGTATTTTCTCATGGAAATCCAATAAGATAAGATAAGATAAGATAAGATAAACCTTTATTAGTCCCACAAGTGGGATCTAGTTTTCAGTGATGTTGGCCCACTTTGGAAGCCTTTGAATGTACAGAATTTTGACAGAATTTTACCAGTATCTAAGGTATGTATGATGTAAAACATCATGCACAAAGGTAAAAGCAGCAGGTGGTCACCAGTGGCCTTGTTGTAAAAACTTAGTCGTTATCCCTGAGTATAAATATCACCTGTCTTATCCCTTCCACTTTAAGGCAAAGATGAACTCTTTATCTTAAAACATTCATTCTCAGTGTCCAATGGCATGTATGGCAAATCTTCATTATCATCAGCATTACAAAAGGGCTTTGTTGGTAATTCTGTTGGTGCCCAGACAGTCGAGTTGGAGACAAAGCGGCTATGATTGGCCACGCTGAGGAGAGAGAGTGTCTGATGATGATTCTTGCACTCAGGAAGGGGCCTGTCATCATGGCAGAATTGAAGGTGACGACTGCAGGTATGATTGTCACTTAGAAAAGTGACAACAATAGCACCTGATGTGTCTGCCACTTGGTTACAGAGAACCCCACAAGCCGATCTGAAACTATAGAAGTTGCTGCATATAATTTATAGGCCACCTGCAGATTACAGACCCACAATATCCAATAGGTTTTATAAAAAAAAATAAAAAAAAATCTGTCACATCATTTCAATCAAATCACCCAATGTGAGAGCTAAGTGCGAAGTTATTAATTAATTTTGGGGGTGTTAAAGATATGCCAACCACTGTGTGTGTTAGCAGCCTGAAAGCTGTAGACTGGAGAGAGAAGAAAAATGAAACAAATCAGCATTAAGCAAAATAAGCAGAGGTGGAGAGATCAGTCTCAGGTCTAAAGAAAATACAGGTCATGATGGGCACCTCTCCTTTCAAATGCCAGCTTTAATTTTAAGGCTTTAACACTTAAATTCTAAATGAGCTCTGCATGAGATAAATAATTTGATCAACCCATAATCATAACATTACATATCAATACTGTAATAGTTGTTGGTTACATTTTTAAATATTGAACTGTTTTGAATGTTTGGCTGATATGATTCTAGTCTCCAAAAAAAACAATTATTTATTTCTGTGGGTTTTTTTGGTCTTCTCTGTGGTTTCATAACTACAGTTACTGGAGTTAATAAGTAACAAAGTAGATCATTTTTAATCTTCCACAAGACAATAACTTTTAATGATCTACAGCTGTTTATGCAAAATTTTAACTCTCCCAAAAAAAACTTTATATTAAAGTGAAAATAAATTAAAACATCTACAACATTTTTTTTTGTGGCACACAATTTCTATTTGCTGAGGTTAAAATATTGGGAACAAAAAAACTTTTAATGTGTAACATTTTATGCTCTATTTTTACCCCAACATGTTAAATTCAGCAAACAAACAATAAGCAATGTGCAGAAGTGACTTATTTACACTTAAAAGTCAACAAAACACATCATCTGACCAATGGTGCCTAAAAAGAGTGCTCTAATGATTCTTCAAATTGATCTAATGATGATTATATATTACCTTTTTTATTCAGAGTATAAACTTATAGAGGTTATTTGACCATGGCCACTCTGTGCACTACCAGCAAGTGTGTGTAAAAAAATGTTCACTGAGAATAAAGTGTGCCAAAAAGTGTTCTTTGGAACAGTGCTCGAGAAGAACCATGTTTTTCCCTAAAGAACCTTTCAGTAGAAGATGTGACGAACATTTGTTAAAATAAAAAAAGACCTTTTTACAGTTCAGAAATAGTCTGTACCAATTAAAGTTGTTTATTTTTTTGTACTGTAAGTACTGCACTGCGTGCCCAAGCCAAGAACCTTTTAGGGATTTTTTATTTCAGTGTGATGGAGAGTCTGAAGTGTGAGAGTGTAAGAGTGGGATCAGGGGTGGCTTTCCTGAGGCAGATTCGCATCCTGCAGCAGCCCTGCATGAGCACAGCAGCTGGGGAAGGTGTTTGTCACGGTGCGCTGGGCTTTGAACAAGCAGAGCCATCTGGAGTTACTCTACTCCACTCACTATCACCAGGCTGCATAGGGGCCAAAAAAAACAAGAGTGTAATAGTTGCGGAGATACTGAGAGCCTTCCTCCACGTTCAGAGGAACCACACGAGAAGGATTAGGTGGATTTATCGCTAAAGATTGGGGTGCGTATGGAGTGGGTTTTATTTTTAGTGCGAGAAACGGGGGAATATCGTTTAAGGAGCTCCGCGTAGGATTAAACAAGTATGGACTTTTGCTTGCGGAGTCTGTCACTGTTGATAATAGCTAAACTTCTCGTGAGCAGTTGTTTGAGTTAGGATGATCTTCCTCTTCCCATTCGCTCTGCGCTTGTGGCATTTGCAACAAAACACTCCATCGCATTTCGCATTAGCAGGTCCCGCCGATAATGACACTTATTTAAACGTTAGCAATCATTTGACCTATCCTGCTACAATTTGGCTCAATCATAGCAACTGTTTCGAGGATGAAAAAGCTAAAACATTGCTAAAAAAAAACATTTAGCCTCCTGGGAAATGTATCAACTCAGTTTTGTCAAAACACCTAATTGAATGTCAAATGGTATTTATGGTATGTATGAGTGAAAAATGTCAATTATGTCAGTCTGCTACTATGGGTTTGGTTTTTTTCATAACGTTCAGCCAATGTTACTACAGAAAACAGTGCTGAGGGTGAGGTAGTACAGTTACCCATAAAATTTTTACATACAATCAATTACAGTTACACAGGGACTGGATTAATTGACTCATCTGTCTTTAAAAGAATGATGCTAATTGCATGAGATGCATTTAAAAAATCAACAGATGTTATTCATGTCTGTTCTATGTAATTTGCATGCCGCATCAGCTGACCATGTGATTTGGATTGTGAATACGAACAGCGCATTGCATTCGCAGGGAAACTTTCAACCACTGTAAACTTTATCTGTGAAGTCTTGTTGATCTGAAACTTCTGAAAGTAAAAAAAATTCTATGCCAAAGGAAGACTTCCAACCTCACCCAAAGAGGCCGTACTGCAACGGCTTGGTCAATTTTACACACTATTCAGACTTTTCAGTTCAGTTTTCAGAGCAGAGGTGCAGATATCCACTCGCCTTTTATGTCATGTTTACTGTGGATATTTCTATCTAAATAAAGCACTGAGACTATTGAGTTGTCTCTCATACATTACAGATGGTACAGATTTGTAGAGGGTTTCGAGGGAAATGTACATTGCAAATTTCACAAAGTTATCATGCAAACTCATTGCCTTGATGCTGCAAATCTGTCCCTTCTGTAAAGTATGAGAGGAAACTCAATCATTATCTCTGGTCTTAGAAAGAAATATCCAGTAAAAAAGCAGTTATTTAATAAATTGTTGCTTGCTTTAAGTTTGAGTGACTTAAGCTTAAAAATGAGCTTAATTATATTACAGTACTTTATTTGTTTGATTCTTGTCAATGAGTTTGCATGATTTTATTGAAATGTACTGTAGAAGTACATTTATTGCTAATTACTTAGAAATGTAGGGAGATAAATGTTTACTGCAGTCAGTAAAGTATTTCCAATACAAGGAAGTAATTGATCATTTGTCCTTGATTACCGATGGCAAATTAGTGTGATATTAAACCTGCCTAATTTCAATTAGGCAGTATGAAACTGTTCCAGCTAGTTAGCACAACATTTTAAACTCTCATTTGGTTAAATGGAAATTTTTTCCAACATCTATGAACCTCACAATAGTTGCAATTAGAATCAATTTGCATTCTTTCCATTCGTGGAAGCGAAAAATCATGTCATGAAATTAAAACACAAGAAGTGTTATTTGTGTCTCACATCTTTAGAGAAACGTTTGGAAAGCAGAGCAACCTCAAAGCCATGAAGTCTCGCCTTACATAGGAGAGAAAGGCACTTTGACACATGAGATTATTACATGGCATCCGAGGAAAGATCACACTGGTTTACAAACATAATGAAACTGTGAGCATCCACGGAGCGACAGAGCCTGAGAATGGCGAAGACGGAGTAGTGATGAAAACAGCATTTGAAACCTGTTCACACTTTCATGCAAACACATATGCATGCAGGTGCTCTGATTCATTGCACCGAGAGCGACGAATGGCAGGCAGATCGGCGTGATTATGCTAAAAGGTCCTCCACTCAGCAAACCCACGCTCATCTCCATCTTGAGTGGACATGTAATTGATTTCTGCTGGCCTTGTCACTGTTGTTCAAGAAGTGATAAATGTTAAATCAGGTGCCATGTGGTATATGCACTCTTGAGCATGTCAGCTCCTCCATATTTCTCTGCTCTGTGTGAGGAAGCTCAAGCAATGAGATTTAATGGCTTCTCCATCTTTGTCCTAGTAAATTACACTCAAGCACCGAAGAAGTGCTTACTCCCTTCCCCCAAAGCTTTCACTCCCACCATAACGCCCACCCTTCCACATACACCCTGATATTTTACAGCCATGACTAATAAATTGAATCCCTGAGGGAGAAAGTTATTGCTCCAAAAAAGGTGTGACTGACAGTTCTTTATAGCTGAAAATAATGTGAGGTTAAAACAGGGAAATTACAAACAAACAAACGCAGCCTCTTTCGCACTCAAAACCTGGGACGATATCAGGAGGCTTTTCCTACGAACGATCAGGCTTGGGATTTTTACAGGGGTGCATACACTCATGCATGCTGGGAAAATCCCAGTAAACAGGATGTGATGTTCTCAAACAGTCAGTAGCGCCTTCATTTCTGAATTTCTCTCATAAAAAAACTCACAAACACAAAGATTCTCTTTGCTGGCCATGCTGTCACTTCTACACAGAAGCAGCCATGCATGTACGCAGGTTAGATTTTTGCTGTCTAGAATCATACACAGAATACACTCCTATGCTGAGTTTACTAGAAAAAATAAAACTAAAAAACTCAGCTGTAGAAAAAAATAGTTACATTCAGCTTAGCTGGCTGTCATCTAGATGTCATTGTATTTCTTGGATTGTGTATCAGTTTCTGTTCACACATGAGCCCTTTCAGTAATATCTCACTTATAGTATTAGATAAGATAAGATAAGATAAGAAAGAACTTTATTTATCCCGAGGGAAATTCTTTTGTCATATACATGCTCAGTGCAACAAGGGGAATAAAGGTAAGGTAAAGAGTTTAAAAGGAACAGAAGGTCTCATTCAAGTAAACTGGTTGGTTAGTGTAGTGGATAATATCACTGCCCTCCAAGCAGAAAAGTGGGGTTGGATTTCTACCCTGGACGACACAAAGCAATACACTAATAAAAGTCCTTGGACACACTACACTGCACCAATAAGAGTCCTTGGGCAAGACCTTACATGCTACATTCACCTACATCTGTGATACTAAAAAGTTGCTTTGGATAAAAGCCTCTGCCAGATGAAGTAAATGTAAAGTTCAGTTTTACCAGAATTTTTGACTTGCATTCACATTTATCCCTTCCTGTTTAATTACTGCGACATCCCTGGATAAAAGTGCATTTTTATATGTTTTCTGCTGTTGCAGTTAGCTAATATAGTGATATCATGAAGTGATACATCTTTATTTATATAGCACCTTTCATTTTAGTGATTGCAAAATGTAAAAAGTGCTTAACAAAGAAGACAAGTAAACATTTGAGAGAAAAATTACTAAGGTCTACATAAAATAATGGCACAATCACAAAAAAATAAGGGTCATCAAGGGTCATCAAGGGGTTTCTGGTGGCATTTTAGAGAGTTTGTAACTGTGATGAGAAAATCAAATCAAACTATATTCAAAAATACGTATTTTTAAGGTAAACAAAAATGTAACACATTGCCATGACATGGCAAGTAAAGTTCATATCTCCATTCAGTAAAATGACCCTTTGGGTCCTGTCATGTGATATATATGTAAGCAAGTACAATTAATATCTAACTATCTATTTCTTTTCTTTTCTATCTAAGACATCCTAATCTTTAGAATTTTGATGAACATTCCAGTGCATTACCAAGGCCAAACTTTACTTTCGATTGAAAATGTGAAGCCAGTTTTATAAAAGACATTAGGAATTTAAACACGCAAACCATATGTTTTTTTTATTTGAATCTGGTTTTAAAAACATGTATCATGCTTGCATTCCTAACACTCTCTGGAATGCTACTCCTCAGATTAGCAGCTTCACATGAAAAAGATCTAATTCCTCCTGAGCCTTAAGTGATCCTAGTGGTTCATAGTAAACCTGCCACAGTGTGAAGTGGTCTGGATGGGTTTTAACACTTTATCAGTTCAGTAAGATATGCTGCTGTGTGCTTAATGTCATGAACGTCAATGCCACGTTTAATGTAAACTGAATAATAATATGCTCAAACATTCTACATCAGTGACGTTTTCTTACTGCCAGTTCTGTCAGGAGGGGTTCATTTATATAAGACAAAGCGTGATAATAGTTGCAGCCTTTTCACCTCAAGGCATTAATTACTATTTAAATGCTAAATCTACTGTGTCAAGTAACAGTAATCCCCTCTAGACAGATTCAGCTGTCAGTCTTAGGTGAAAATTCTCTTCATACAAGAACAAAAGCACTGATCCAGGAGGAAACGGCTAAGGATGGAGGACAAACACAAATGGGCCCGTTTCTAAGAATAATAATTGATTATTTGACTTAATTCAATACATTGATGCATGGACCTAATGGGCAAACCTTGCACACGGAGATAATGTCTTCTAACACATTCAATTGTGCGCATTTCTTTGACAAAATGTAGCCAACAAACAGGTTAATGATGTGTGACCTGTTGGAAAGGTTATATTGATTTCAAAATAATTGCCTACCTTTGAAATGACTAGCTACAAAAAAAGTCTTTGCGCTGAGCTTAAGGATTCTGGGCCCAGAGATAAGTAAGTTCTCAATTAACTTCTCTCTAAATTGAATTCAATCAGAAATTATACAGATGAGAATACAGAAATACAGCATGTTAGAACAAAATGATATTTCCTATAGGGGCCAATGTGTTGAAATTCTTAAAGTAAACCAATATGGTCCTCTCAGATATTATTTAACAAATATAAAGCATTTATACAGAGCCATCTGTATGACCTTAGGGTTAAACTCATTGGTTTTTTCATTGGTATGTTATTGAATTTTAGTCTCATTCCTTCATCACCTGCTGCTACAAACACTAAGTCACTTTTCATAACCACTTGCACAAATAATCTGATATTTTATTATATCCGTTAGTTATTTGTTAATTATTTTGTTATAGTTATTTTGTTGTTCTGTTTCCACTATTACTACTGGTTTTTTTTTTTTTTTTTGGTTTTGTTTTTAACTCTTTATTGTCTTGTCTTTATTCCTCTTGTTGCACTGAGCATGTTTATGACAAAAGAATTTCCCTCGGGATAAATAACGTTCTTTCTTATCTTCATATCTTATCTTATCTTAAAATAAAAATCTAATTGTGTGAAAATACTGTTTTAAAATGATTTGTTATGATTGTTTACTTCAACACCAAAGCAATGTATGCTGTATGTGGTATTGTTTTATATTGCCCTCTTTTAAATGTAGTTCTTCAAGGGTTCTTTAGGTAAAGGCATTGGTAATATTTAGACCAGTGGCAACAGTCTGAATGTGAAAAGGGTGCTCTGCATATTTAAATGGGTCTCTGTGACTAATACATACACTATGTGGACCAAAGTTTGGGGCACTTGAACAGTAAACCAACAGGGACTTTAATGACATTGCATTAAAATCAATAGACTTTAATATGGAGTTGGTCCCCCCCCCCCCCTTTTAAAAAGGTTCTATATAGCACCAAAAAGAGTTCTACTGTTGTTTCAAGTCAAAGAACCCAGGTTATTTTAGGTAGTATATAGAACCATTTTTGCTGAGAGAGTCCCAGGTCCCAGGTCTGTTCCTGGAGTGCTATGAAACTGAATAATTTAGTTTTAAAAAAACATGGCTCTAATATGTAGATGTTACAGAAGGCCTTGGTGAGCTGGACAAAGTCTGTTCATTTATGTCTGGAACCGAACTCTTCAGGACAGCAGATCTCTAAGGGCAGGGCTGGGCAGCCATGCATTATAGTCTCTAAATAATGCATTTACACAACACTTAAGACAGATAACTACTAATAGTCTAAGTTCTAATTCATGAAACATGTTCTGTGAAGGCACCATGTGCTTTCCAGACCGGACAAGGTTCAAATCAACATTAATTGAATATTAACGAAACTGTAGGAGCTCAAACCTATAGAAAAAAATAAAGGGAGAGGGGAACAAATGGGGAGGGTACACATCTTATAGGAGTATCGCACATAGTACAACAGTAGAACATATAAATAATTAACATGACACTAAATGGTAGAAACAGCAGGCAGAATAGAACAATGTGGAAATGGTAGGAACAAATAGCTAAAGTAGATGTGATGGTATCAACCTGTACAAGATTGTGCGGAAACATCCCAGTACAGTGCAGAATAATGCAGTATAATATAGTACCATATAACACAGTATAGTTTAATGTAGTGCAGTATATAATGCAAAATACAATTTAATGTATGCAATACAATATATTATACAAAATAATCAATGTTGAGATCACATTAAGTACCACAGATACTGTTCTTAAACCTTATCTTGATCCAAAACCCAGTGTTACATTGTTTGCTTTATGACATACTAAGTTCTTTTAATGATTATTTAGCCAAATGTACCAAAAGTACATAAATATTTATGAGAGAAAACAAGTATTCAGCAAGCAAAAGGATCTGAGCAGCTTTGACAAGGGCCAAATTGTGATGGCTAGACAATTGGGTCAAAACAGCAGGTCTTGTAGGGTGTTCCCAGTATGCAGTGGGACTTATCTACCTTCATAGCCCCCTAAGGGCAGGGGCCTCTTTAAGCAGGGCCACACTGCACAAATTGTTCAGGAATGGTTTGAGGAACATGACAGAGGATGGTTTGAGGATGTTGACATGACCTCCGAATTCCCCAGATCTCAATTCAATCAAGCATCTTAGGAATGCTGAACAAATCTTAGGAATGCTCTCACAACTTTCAGGACCTAATGGAGATATATATATATATATATATATATATATATATATATACACACTACAAGTCAAAAGTTTTGGCACATACTGAAATTTTCTACATTTGCACGTTTCTCACTCAATAATTTTACAAAAAATACACTCAATATTCTTTGCTTACAAATAAATGTACAGTATGTTCACGATTTGAGTTCCTTTATTAGCCAGAAAATGTCACATTTCTTATTTATCACTACTGACCTACAAAAATCCACGTAATATCATTATAATGTGGATCACCAGACAACTGTTTAAGAAGCTATTTAAGAAGCTATTAAGAGCTGAAACAGTTAATGAGTGTATTTAAATTTAAAGGGCAGTCTAGAATTTGACCACACATATATATATAAGATAAGATAAGATAAGATAAGATAAGATAAGATAAATTTTTATAGTCATTGTCACTTTTTCAAGGAACAACGAAATTTAAGGTGCAGTCGACTCATATAGTTAAAGACAGGAATAAAATAAGACAGAGTTAAATAACGAATAGAATAGTAGTACACATATTATATACAAATTGTACTGGTGAATATATATATATATATATATATATATATATATATGTGTGTGTGTGTGTGTGTGTGTGTGAAAATAAATGACACAGCACAGTTAATAAGTATCTATCCATGACTCACAGAGCTCTCAGTCACATTACGTGCTTTTGCTGACAAACTCCAAGGCTCCATCGTTTATGAGCGTTTTACATAAGAGAATCTTCTGCGCTTGCCAACATTCAAACATTAAAAAGCAGAGATAATCACAACAACTGTGCAGCTCCTCGCCCTGCGCTCTGTGCCGCCAGGTTACTTTACCTCAGCTTTATTCTAATGTAGCATTAGTGGCCCGGCCTTCGCAGGAGTGTCTCCCCCAGGCTGGGGGTGATGTCGAGTCTGTATGACAGGGGCTGTTCAGCGCTGTTTTGTCTGCTGAATGTATTTCACAGTGATTCACACGCAGCTGTATTCAGAGGTAAAGAGGGAATTCAAACATTCCGCTTTCATATTCAAACAAATTGTTACCGTTTTTGCCTCTCTTTTTTTATCCTGCACGCAAAATGCAAATAGCACACACTCCTAAAGTGAGCGAGCTCTTTGGAATTCGATGTGCATAATGGTTATAATAATTATCTCCTTTTTGCCCTTCTAGAGCATCAGAAGAGTTGTGCACAAGTGTGTGTATGTGTGAACATTCAGGAGTGTGTGTGTGTGCGTGTGTGTGTGTGTGTGTGTGTGTGTGTGGTGGGGGCATGATCAGAGGATTATTTTGCGTATTTCACTGCAGAGAGAAGCTAATCAGCCGACAGAAACAGACAGTCAAACAAGGCAGCGAGTGTGTGGTGCACGTCTCCAAATGAACGTGTGTGCGGCTGCGTGAGGAATACAAATGAGGAGACGGCATCGTTTAAATCTATACCAGTTAACTGCTCGCACACTCTCCTCCGCACCGCAGAGATAGACGGCATGGTGCACAAATGGCAAAAGAGAAACACTTTCAATTGGAATACTGAGGGTAATTAATTACACATTCAAATGCTTCACATCTATCATCCCCATTGGATTCCTACTGCAATTCATGTGCTTAGCGATCATTAGTTAAACATCTGCAGATGCAGGGGAACTATGGTTTTATGGGGCTTGTTAGTTTAGCTCATAGATTACAAACACAGTGTGTGAGTAATATCTTTTGAAAGACGCGAGACAGGAGCAGGAAGATCCCTCAGTGTGCCGAGCAATCAGAAAAAAAGAAAGAAAAAAAAAAAGACTGCAAATTACCTTTGAAGTGTATGCATCCGCCGTTTTTCTAAGGCAATACCTTTTATTCAAATCAGACCGGCAAATTTTCTCCAGGGTTTTGATCGTAATAAGGTAATGTTTTATGAGAACAGTCCTAGCCACCAGCAAGAACTGCAGTTCAACGTGTTTGTTTGTTATTTATTTATTTACTTATTTATTTTTTTCCAAAACAGCAACAAATGAGCACGGCCTCCCGTAATTAGCCGTGCCCGCGTGATGTCAAGATGACTGGAAGCACGGAAATGCTGGTAAAAACAGCGAGCAGTATTGGTTATGAACTCGAGCAGAGCACTACATTCAAGTAACAGCTCTCTTTCTTAATGCAGCCCCATGTCACCCACATCCATTTCCCCTGTCCGATTTTTCCTCATGCCCTTAATCTCTGCTGTGCTGTGTGTTCGATAAGGGAAGTGGCTTGGTGTGAAGAGACTGGCTCTGCTAAAAGGAAAGGTTAATAAAGGGGCCATGCCTGCCCATCCATTCGGTGTCAAAGTCCTGCATCTGTGAGGAATGCCCAGCTCAGAGGTTTTAACGTTTTAACACACAGTGAGAAAGGGAACGAGAGAGAGAGCAGAGAGAGAGAGAGAGGGAGGGAGAGAGAGAGAGAGAGGGAGAGAGAGAGAGAGAGAGAGAGAGAGAGAGAGAGAGAGAGAGAGAGAGAG
>JBBPCZ010000115.1:40434310-40452530 GCA_037974445.1 Brycinus macrolepidotus | reverse complement strand
AGGATGGGTTCCCCATTTGAGTCTTGGTTCCTCCCGAGGTTTCTTCCTCCAGCTGAGGGAGTTTTTCCTCGCCTCTGTAGCCTTTGGCTTGCTCACAAGGGGCTCGGACCTGTATTCTATAAAGCTGCTTTGTGACAACTTGGTTGTAAAAAGCGCTATATAAATAAAATTGAATTGAACTGAATCTTTTCAAAGCTGGACAGGCTGCACTCTGGGGTCACCAGGTCTCCAAAACTACACTTACCTCTATGTCAACAAATGACTTGGAAGGTTTGCCACAAGGTAGCATCTGATGTTATCAACCACAAAGATCAGCACCTGGTGTTTACAAAATCAGTGAGACTTTGGAACTGGGTTCTCTTTGCTGAAAACTCGAGCAATTAGGAAAACAGCATTAAAAACCAAGGTTATGCAGAAAAGAACCGAATCTCCCCTGGGTAGCATGGTGAAGAGTCTGTGATAAGGACTGGTCATCTTTGTTCTGAAAGGCCCGGGCAATCTTTTTAGGACACATGGCATCGTCGGCTCAAACACAAGGAGATTTTAAATCAGAATCTGGCTGCCTCTACCAGCAGGTCAAGATGGGGTCATTGTTGGACACTGATCCAAAACTTGGCTCTAAAATCACACAAAAATGGTTCACTGAATCAGTGGCCTCCCCAGTTCCTCAACATAAACCCACTGAGAACAAGCGAGGAGACACCACTTTGAAGGATTTAAACACTTTGTAAAGAGTTGCTTTTCATCCTCCTTCAGTATTTGTAAGAAGATAGTCTTACCACTTGAAATATCACTATTTATGTCTCTACTATGTGCAGTAACAGACTCAGTCTAGAGAACAACTCTACAACAAACCACTATTTGTCTTATTAGTAATTCACTTAACTGTAAGTTATTGATCTATAGTATTTATACCCCAGCATTTGTGTATATAGCATAGTGTTGTGTATAGTATTGTGTATATAGTATAGTTTCATGTAGAGTATTTCTTCAGAGTTTTAATTTGATTTTATTTAGACTTATTTTTTTATTGTTCTTGTTTCTGTGTCTCTTTGCAGTTGTAACATAAGCAATTTCAGGAATCAATTAAGTTTTCTGATTCTGATTTCTGACCCTGACTATTCTGTTAAAGTGGTCAAGTGAGAAGAGTTTCTTTTTTCTTTGAATAATAATAATAATAATAATAATAATACACTGATTGGCAACATTTTTCATATCCCTTCTTACTCATTTTTAACAAGGGGGCCAATGATTCTGGAGGACATAGTAAGATAACTGCATCTGAATGTATCTCATGATGAAACAGTCCCTTGACACTGCAACCTAAAAAGTTTCTTCTTTTGATGAATTTGAGTATTTTAGGCATTCCAGTCCTGCCTCGACTGTGCCATGAGGTACCCAACTGTTACGAAAAGGCTCATTAACTCTATTGCTTTATTGCTTTGTAATAAACAATATAAAGAAATGGAAAGATTCTGACATTGTGTCAAAATAATTAGGTAGATCATTGTCATGCATTTGATTGTCTGGAACGCAGTTAACAGCAGGTAAATTAACCAAAACCAAAATGCACAGTAAAATTTCAATACGCTGCCTCATTTTTGTGGGGGAAAAGTGTTCTTTACTGTCTCAGTGAGTGATATTATAACAGAACTTTTACTGTGGCCTGACCCTTCAAATGTATGCAGGAGTCCAGAGATGCATTGAGGTATCAGGGTAAAATACAACTTGGACACAGTAATATAGCAAAAAAGCACATTACTGATGCATTAGAAATGTAAGGATTTTCATCAGAACTGATACTGTAATACAGACAACATGCTTTTCTTTACAAAAGGGAATCAAGGTGAAGCTCAGTGTTTGTTTTCCCGCAGAGCCCTTGATAAGTTCTGTAATAGCATTGTGACATTATGTGTAAATGAATTCACATTGTGTGAGAAAAGGCAATTTGGTGCATATGCTTATTGTAGAGCTATGTAGCTCTGAAAACCTTATTAAAATACTATCAGAGGTGTGCAGTGATGAGTTTTATTTACCCAGTTACTTGCGCGTTATGAAAAGTATTGATGGATTTGTATTTCTCTGAATATTTTCAAATATTTTTATTTCTACTCAAGTATACATCAATCAGCCATAACATTACAACCACCTGCCTAATGTTGTGCAGATACTCCTCATGCCACCAAAAGTGTGCTGACTAGTTGAGGCATGGATTCCACAAGACCTCAGAAGGTGTCCTATTTTATGTGCACCAAGACGTTAGCAGTAGACCCACGAGAGGTAGGGGTTCCATTGATCAGACTAGTTTGTCCATCAGATCCCACAGATGTTCGATCGGATTAAGATCTGGAGGTCAAATCAACACCTACAACCTACAACACTAGGCTACTGGTGGTAGCAGCCTAGTGGGTAAAACACTTGCCTGTGAACCCAATGACCACAAAGTCGCAGGTTCGAACCCCCACTTTCTACTATTGTGTCTTTGAGCAAGACACTTAACCCTCGGTGTCTCCAGGGGGACTGTCCCTGTAACTAATGATTGTAAGTCGCTGGATAAGACCGTCAGCCAATCGCCCCCTTTACAACACTTAAAATCTTTTTTTCAGAGTTTCAAGGCACATCATCCTGTTAAAAGAGGCCACTGCTGTTAGGGAACACCATTGCCATGAAGGGGTGTACTTGGTCTGCAACAATCTTTAGGTAGGCGGTACGAGTCAAATTAACATCCACATGAATGCAGAACACAAGATTTCAAAGAAGGTCATTGCCCAGAGCATCACACTGCCTCCACTGGCTTCCTTTCTTCCCATAGTGCATCCTGGTGCCATCCCTTACCCAGGTAAGCAACGCACTCACAACTGGCCTTGTACAGGATATAGAAGACAACATGTTTCATCAGACCAGGCATTCTTCTGTTGCTCCATGGTCCAGTTCTGATGCTCATTTGTCTATTGTAGGTGCTTTTGGAGGTGGTCAGTATGGGCACTCTGAACGGTCCGGAGCTATGCAGCTCCATACACAGCAAGCTGTGATGTACTGTGTGTTATGACACTTTTCCACCATGGCCAGTATTACCTTTTTCCGCAGTGCTACAGTAGCTTTTCAGTGGGATCCCCATGCGCATCAGTGAGCCTCGGGTGTCCATGACCACTGGTTCACCTTTCAAGTGCAGTTGTAACCTATTATTGTAAAATAATCTAGTCATTCACTTCAACTATCAATGGTTTTAATGTTATGGCTGATCAGTGTATTTGTCTGGAAAATATGTTAACTTGATTTGTACTGAGTCTCATTCTTTGTGTGTTTGATTTCAGTCTGTTCTGTTGGTGACTGCACCTGGACTGAGTTTCTAGCTCTCACTTTAGCATTTTATTTTACACCAAAGGATGCCAAGAAGAGGAAAATATTAAAAAATAGCACATAACAAGCTTCAGGTCTCATGCTGATAGATCCTGAATATACTAAGACGTTCCATTCCAATGGATAATAATAATAATAATAATAATAATAATAATAATAATAATAATAATAATAATGCTAGGTCCAACTTCCAGCCATAGACATTTGCTTAAGTATGGGCTTTGGGAAGCCTACGTATCTCTTACACTAAATATATTGCATAGCGGCTGTACAAAAACTAGTCTGATTTATAACAAATCCTAACAGCTGATGGTGTGTGTTATGGTGTGACGAACCATAATTAAAAATGGCCATTGACACTATGGCAACTAGCAGCAGTGGGTAAAATCAAAAGGCTGATTTTACAGATATAGTTTGAACACTCCAGGCCTAACTATATGTTCTGCAAATGTTAGTGCTTGTTTTTTATTTATTAGCTGGAGGAAAACACACTATAACATTTGCAGAGGTCACATTCTGTGTTTTCCTCTATACCTTAAATTCAGCAAATAAACAGTAACTGTGCATTAAAATGTGCTGAAGTGTATTC
Source organism: Brycinus macrolepidotus (assembly GCA_037974445.1). Classification (NCBI taxonomy): domain Eukaryota; kingdom Metazoa; phylum Chordata; class Actinopteri; order Characiformes; family Alestidae; genus Brycinus; species Brycinus macrolepidotus. The sequence continues at coordinate 40,448,581 of JBBPCZ010000115.1, read as the reverse complement.
TCTGCTTATTTTAACTTAGAACGTCAACAAACCATACAAACTTTAGTATAAGACTGTGTTTGTGAAAGAATACGTTCTGCAAAGAATTCTATGTGCCGTGTGTTTTATTTGTCATGCTATTATGTCTAATCCTGCTTCTGGAGTTCCACTGTATTGTACATTTCATGCTTTCCCTGCTCTAATACCATTCAGCTTCATGAAGTGCCTGATAATTAACTGACTGGTTAAAGTCAGGCATATAAAAATAGGTAAAACCAGTACCAGGACCAAAAATGCTGCTATAGAATCTATACAATAGAGCTGAAAAACTAACAATGAGACATTGGCTTCTGTTCCTGCTCAAACACACATATAAACACGGGCTAGATGGTAATTATTCCATTCCTGTATCAGATCAATTCAGCTAAATAATCAATAATAATATTACAGGATCGTAATTGCTTGATGCCCATAGCACCTCAGCGAGGCCTTCCATAAATACATCAAGACTTCCTTCCTAGACCTGGTGGCGCTTCCCAAATCAGGTGCCTATTCTTTTTTCACTTTCTTTTTTTGTCATCAAAGGTATGCCTCTCTTTCTCTTTACTCTCTTTTTCTGGAAAGGAAGTGAATCAGTGTATTCCTTTGGGGGGAACATTTCAACGAGTGTTTTTTTGCAAGCCTGACGAGTGACGTATATGAAAGGAAGCACAGAGGAGTTTGAGTGGGCACTCTGCCTGAGGCTTTCTGGGAACTCTTGAGAAAATACTAGCAGTGTCTCATTAAAATGTGTGTACCAGAGTCTGTGAAAATGCTCAGTGAATATATTTAAACACATGAACTGAACCTATCATGGACAGTGTGTGCTCTGCAGTTTCACTGTGCACATCACTGATGACCATTGTGGGATTTTCCAGCAAATAAGCCTGAAAAAATTTGGATCAGTTCAAAATAATAAAATATATTGGCACATCCTGGTGGAAGAAGCACCCCAGGGGGTGATGTCCCTCTTATTTTCTCCTCTGGTCAAATGATGGCGCCCAAATTTTGGCAGCCTTATGGATTGGCTATTGTTTAATTCATTCTGAAACTTCATTTAGATGGTTTACCTGCATTCATTTACCTACATTTAGACACTGTGAACTCTGTATTTATATTAAATAGTACAGGGAATACATTGTTTATATGATTATAGGAAGGCTGCATTGAGAGCAATATGTGTGATTTTGAGAGGAAAAACTTGTGAAAATGTAAAGCTAGAGATGTGGAGCAAGAGTACCCCTCAGGCAAAGCCCCCCTTTATAATATTACAGCAAAAAGTTATTAGTTTTTCTTTAGAAAGTAACAGAGTTGAAGACTGTGGGCTGGCAAGCCAGCATTACTGTCAATGTGGTAGTGGCTTGGAACGCTATTGCTTTGTTTAAATTGTTATTGATGCCATATTTCTACAGCTACTTCTACTAATAGTAGTACTAATATTCCTTCTTCCACTCCTACCTCTACTTAACCTACTAATACTGCTACTATTACTACTCCTACTGCTAACACTACCAGTTGCACTGCTGCAGTTCTTCCTACCACAACTACTACTAATACTACTACCACTACTCTTAATACTGCTACTATTACTACTCCTAATACTAATACTACGACTAATATCATTACTAATACTGCTTCTGCTATTGCTACTGCTTCTGCTGCTACTACTACTCTTACTACTAATCCTACTATTTTTACTCCTATTAATTTTACTCCTACCACTAATCCTTCTACTGCTCCTACTACGCCCTACTATTACTAATTACGCTGCTATGACTACTACTACTCCTGATACTACCCCAATATTAAAAGCACTACCAATACTACACCTAATACCACTATTAATACCACCTCCTACCACAACTGCTATTAATACTGCTCCTAATACTACCACTCCTACTGCTCCTAATGCTACCGTTCTTCCACTTAGTACTAATACTACTTATAACATTACTAATACTGCCCCTACTACTCCTACTGCTGCTACTACTACTCCTACTGCTGCTACTACTACTCCTCGTACTGTTAATACTACTCCTACTGCTAATAATGATACTGCTCCTTCTACTCCTACTTTTACTAATACTACTATTATGACTATTACTACTCTTACTACTACTACTGCTGCTCCTAATACTACTCCTTCTGCTACTACTACAAGCACTACTAATACTGTCTCCTATTGCTACTACTAAAAATGCTCCTAATACTACAAATACTACCACTCCAACTGCTACTGTTACTCCACTTACTACTAATACTACTACTGCTACTACTACTTATAATAGTACTACTAAAACTCCACTGTCCTGTCAGCTAGCTCAGCTAAAGTAAAGTGACCATTTGTCATACATAAACACACCACAGCACACAGTGTGAACAGCATGACATTCTTCCTCTGCATTTAACCCATTCACCAAGTAAAGCAGCCGGCAGCCAGGAACACAGCACCCGGGGAAGTAGTGTGTGGGGACGGTACCTTGCTCAAGGGCACCACAGTGCTGCCACTAGCAGTCCTGGGATTCTAACCCACAGCCTTCTGATCACACAACTAACCACTAGGCCACCAGCTGCCACCAGCTAATAATACTGCTCCTTTTACTCCTACTATTACTAATACTGCTTCTATGACTACTACTACTCTTACTACTAATACTACTACACCTATTACTACGACTACTACAGCTCCTAATACTACTAATTGTACTTCTACTACTCCTGCACATAAGAAGCCACTGCCTACTTACTCCACTGACTACTAATACTCCTACTGCTACTACTGCTAATACTACTACTCCTACTATTACTACTACTAATACAGCTCCTATTGCTACTAATACTACTATTACTCCACTGATTACTAATACTATTTCTACTGCTACCACTACTGCTACTCGTACTACTGCTAATACTACTCCAACTGCTAATAATACTCCTACCCCTCCTACTACTCCTCCACTACTATTATGCCTACTCCTATTAAATGGATATAGTCCTTAAGAGGAGTATTTCCCCTATATTCCCCTATATGCCACAGATAAGGATGCCTATGGCACAAACATAGGCAGTGTAGCACCTGATTAGAAATAGGCAGGGTGCAAACACTGATGTGCATTATGTTGATCAAAATGGTGAGGCATGCTAAATTTCTCTGGAGAATAATTTTGCTCCCTTCACCGCTCAAAAAAAGGACATCAGCTCCCAAAGGAACATTCCTCCTCAAGATGTTATTTTTGTTCCAATCTCAAAGGCTTGCAGTTAAAGTTTATGAGGGATTGAAAATGGATAATTAGCATTTAAATGATCTGACACTTCTCTTTTTTTTCCCCCTACTGCGGCTGTCACTGTAACCTTCTCTTTGATGCTCTTTCATCATCAGGCTGAGGCTGTGTGAGTCAGGGAGATAGTTAGGGTCTTGTGATGTGGACGGGGGTGGCATCAGGTCATCTTTATGGACTTAGCAGTGATGGCATGCAGTAGTGGAGGAAAAAAACTTGATAAGGAACTGGAGCTACTCAAACACTGAGTTCAAATACGGGGTTAAAGCTGCTACTGAGCCTATAAAGACACAGGGGCCCGACATCATTTCCTCGGGGTCACTGCCAAAGTTGAACGGGGATGGACAGAAATGTAAACATGCATCTGTTTGCACAACATGATCTATTTTTAGAAACGAGGTAATGAAGGCTGTACTTCAGCCTAATTCAGGAGACCCCATGACTGCAGGGATTTGTCACTCTCATGTTCTGGGAGTCTGAAGAAAAGTGGCTTGTTTTCAGTTACACACTTCCTTTGGTGCACTTTGAGAAGACACAGAGAGAAAAAAGAAGAAGACACGTATAAAAACAAAAATAGCTGGACCAAGAAAAAATACCTTTCATGGCTAGTGTGTAATTGCAGCCACTGCTCTCCCCACCTCTCTGCCGCAATCTCCTCCATCTCCTCTCCTGTCTGGCTCTGTGCTGCACTGATTACCACAACGTCCGGGTGATTGACTGCAGTCATTATTTAAAGGGACGGTTACCTCGCCGGGGTGTTACAGATTTCTCTCAATCAGCAACTTCTTCATACATTCAGCAACTAGGCTGCACCTGGAACCCCCACGTGAGGTGAGCATCCACCCAAACCAATTATTCCTGCTAATCTTCTCCTGTAAGTAATGAAGAACATGGAGGCTCGGCTAACTTGGCACCGCTTCGGTGCAATATTCACAATCATTCCCGGTAGCCTTGTGCGAGCAGGGTGTGTTTTTTCCACTGCCGGCGTAACCACGTCACTGTATGCTCCAAAAAACAACCGCTCCATTAAAAAGGGCTCATTTCCCCGGGTTCTGCTGGCTAGTCCTGCCGCAATCTGCACACACAAATAAGCACACAATGACCTGTTTGAGAGGTACCAGAGAGCAGATTCAATGAATCAGGAAACTTGAGATGTGAGACATGAAATACACAAGGCAGTGACCTGCAAAAAAACACATTAGCCTGGCAGTCAGTGGGAGTCACCCAAAGAGCCTTCTGCGTGGCACCCCCACTCCACTCAAAAGTAATAATAAATCAAACAAAACTGTATCTCTGCGATATTTCTGCAAACTCTTGCTAAAATGCAGAAATTAGGCTACAATCTGTACTGAAAAACTGCATCGTTGTTGAATTGTCTTACCTCATCAAAATGTCATAGTGTGGCACATATTCACATCAGTCAGTCATAACATTAAAACCACCTGCCTAGATCTCCCTCATGCCACCATAACATCTCTGACCCATTGAGGCATGGTCTCCACAAGACTTCTGAAGGTGTGCCGTTGTGTCTGGCATCAAGACGTTAGTAGCAGATCCTTGAGAGATGGGGCCCTCCAAGGATCAAACTGGTTTGGCCAGCACATCCCAAAGATGCTCAATCAGATTGAAATTTGGGGAACTTTTAGGCCAAGTCAACACCCTGAATTCTTTGTCAGGTTCCTCAAACCATTCCTGAACAATGTTTGCAGTGTTAAAGCAACATCCACATGAATGCAGGACCCAAGGTTTCCCAGCAGGGCACTGCCCAGAGCATCACACTGCCTCACATAATGCTTATGTTATGGCTGATCAGTGTATACACAGCTACCTTTAAAACTATAGGTAGGGTGCTCTGATAGCCTAAACCAACTAACATGCTCCAAGCATTAGAACTGCATATTTAGACAGATGTGTTTGCCAAAATCACCTTAGCAGGGGGTAAATGTTAACGTGAAGCTGAGTTTGTTAGAAAAGGTGCCTGCGCATCAGGAAGGCCCAATGGAGGAATTGTTAGAGCACCCACACTGTAATAAAAACAGCCTGACACAATACTGTCTTTCATCTCTCAGCGCTTTCAGGCACTGGGGTAGCCTGCATAAGCAAACTTGTGTAGGATTTAGAGATCACGGAAAAAAACTGGCAAACGCAGCTCGCCTCTTCAGGCAAATCATTTAGCGGATATTTCCCATCAGCAGGTCGCCAGGCAACGGTGTCCTAGTGATCCAAATCCAGGAGGAGAACGGGATAATGAGCTGATAAGGGCATCGGGTGCCTTCGCCACATTTCACAATGAAACAGAACCCAGCAACACACTGTAAAGAAAAACAGACCCAATATACACAAAGATGCTTCAGCCTTCATTTCCTTTCCGCATGTCTTTAAGCACAAAGACATCATAATGCTGCCAAATGCTGTCAATGTAAATTTAAATAAAGACACAAGGATGGACTCTGGGTGTTTAAACACAAAGCATCCCTGCTTTAAAAAATACACTAAATGGTCCCAGCTGACTTCTCTGAAAGCAGAAAGCAAGAGAGAATGTGCACATGCGCCTTTGGTTAGTTTTTTCTTTTCTTTTTTTTTCTTTTTTTTTTTGCAAGCATCTCTTTATGGAAGAAAGCACCAAGAAAACGGAGCTAGCTGTACACCACGGTGTGTGATGATACTGCCTGAGAGCTTGAGTCTCTGCACCTCAAAGCCTCCTCTTCCATGTAGCGTTCAAAGTCCTGCTGCATTCCCCTGGAATCAATGTGCTTCACAGGGTGGGGGGTGTCGAGCATTAAACAAAGCGGGCTCAGGAGTCAAACGGGGTGAACTGGCTTTGGAGCCGGGTGTCAAAGTGACTTTTTATAAAACTCCTGCTCTGCATCCAAGGATTGATACATTTTACATTACGTGCCATCAATTATGTAAGACACATGGCCTATTCTAGGCACCCCCCTCTGAATCAGTGTCACATATCACATAAGGAGCCTCTGCCAGATTGCTGAGGTTATACGCAGTTGAAGTGGAGAGATAAAACAAACAAACAAATGAACATCAGTGCATATGGTGTTTAACAGGTGTTTACATGTTTGCCTAACAACTCAAAGTGCTGGAAACTGGAGAAGGTCAAAGGGTAAAATATTTCCAGTATTTCCATCTAAAATTACCTCTAAAACAAGATGTTATTATTGTGAGCGACGCAAACGTGAAAGACAGAGTGAAAAGGAAGTAAGGGGATGGAAGTGATAGAAACGATAAGAGAGTGAGCAGGAGAGAAAGACAGAAATGGAAGACAGAGAGAAAGAGAAAGAGCAAAGACAGAGAGGGAAAGAAGAGAGAGAAATTAGAGACAGAAAAGGAGAAAGCAAAAACAGAAGAGAGATTGATAGAATGTGAAAGAGGGGAGAGAAAGAGAGAGAGAGAGAAAGACAGAGGGAAAGAAAATAGAATGTGAAAGAACAGAGAGAGAAAGAGAGACAGAGACATGAAGAGAGAGAGAGAGAGAGAGAGAGAGAGAGAGAGGAATCCTTTGCCTGCAGCTCAAAAGCCTGATTGCAAATCAAAGCCTGAACTGTTGGACCAAAGCTTACCTGCACTACAAGGGGACCTTAATGCCCATGATTGCTGATGCCTTGCATTCTGGGGGTCTCCCACAGAGAGGCAGCCTGATTGTCTAGAACAAGCCTCACTTTGAGTTCCTCAGCCTTGACTTCGCTCAAAATTCAGAGGAGCAGGATGCAGGAGCTGAAATGGCTCCCCTGTTCGGAGCTGCCTCACACAGCTCCATCAAGGCTTAGACATGTTCTCCCCCTGCTGTTGGCAGATGGTACTATGATCTACCTTCAACAGATTTCTCTTTCCAAAGAGACTCCTACTCTGTCTTCACAACAGTATTATGATCTACCTTCAACACATTTCTCCTTCCAAAGAGACTCCCACTCTCCCTTCACAACAGCCTATCAAACAAGGAGCTTAATTAGTTTCAATCAACTGCATTTCATTATCAAAGTAACCCTGTACACTTTGGTACCTCACATTTGTGCAAGAAAAACAGCCTTCTATTCTGGCCACGTTGTTTTTACCATAAAGACCAAGCCTATGAAGTCCCTGAAGCAACCTATATGCACTAAACATACATTACTATCCGTGTTAGCCTTAAAATATGCAACAGCACAGAGCTTACATACAGAATGACAAATAATATTTAATATGTGCCCAGATGTGAAACTAGATGTGTTTCCATTTGAGCAAAACAAACACAGCCCCAACATTAAAACCACTAACAGGTAACATGAATAACATTCATTATCTCATTGCAATGGCTTCTGTAAAGGTGTGGGATACACTAAGTGAACAGTCAGTTCTTGAAGTTGATGTGTTTGAAGCAGGAAAATCTTACTTATCTTATCTAAAAGTGGGCAGATGTAAGAATCTGAGTGACTTTAACCAGGACCATATTGTGAAGGCTAGACCACTGGATCAGAACATCTCCAAAACTGCAGGTCTTATGGGTTATTCCTGGTAATCAGTTGCTAGTAAGTACCAAAAGTGGGCCAAGGAAGGACAATCAGTGAACCGACAGCAGGGTCATGGGCGCCTAAGGCTCAGTGATGCATGTGGGGAGCGAAGGCTAGCCCATCTGGTCTGATCCCACAGAAGAGCTACTGTAGCACAAACCGGTAAAAAGGTTCATGCTGGCAATAATAGAAAGGGGTCAGTGCATCATAGCTTGCTGTGTAGCTGCAGAACGGTCAGAGTGCCCATGCTGGGGCAATGGAAGAAGCTGGCCTGGTCTGATGTGGACAGCTGGACGCAAAAGTCTCGCTTACCTGGAAAGAGATGGCACCAGGAGTGTGATGCTCTTGAGCAACATTCAGCAGGGAAATCTTGGGTCCTGACATTCATGTGGATGTTACGTTAAAACTTTCATCTACCTAAACACTGCTGCAGACCAAGTACCCTTCATAGCAACGATGTTAACAAACGACAGCGTCCTCTTTTAGTGGGATGATGCATCCTGCTACACTGCAAATACTGTTCAGGAATGGTTTGAGGAACATGACAAAGAGGTCAAGGTGTTGACTTGGCCTCAAATTCCCAAAATCTCAATTCAATTGAGCATTTGTGGGATGTGCTGAACAAACTAGTCCAATTAATGGAGGCCCCACCTCACACCTCAGGCCTTTAAGAATCTGCTGCTAATGTCTTCCAGAGGACTTTTGAACTCCATACCTCGATGGGTCAGAGCTGTTTTTGTGGTACGAAGTTGACCTGCACAATATTAGGCAGGTGGCTTTAATATTATGGCTGATTGGTGGAGATATGGCTAAAATATTAACATTTTGGGAAGTATTCAAGTATTATATACGTATATAAGGTTGTGACTCAGCTACGTTGACATAAAATGAAATATTCTGCTACTGCTTTAAGAAGCAAACTGAGAAAATACTGTACAATATAAAAAAAAAAACATGACAAAGAACAGATGTGTCTTCTACCAAACGGTCGTGCCTCGGTCCATAATTAGCATTGGAAGAGAGTGTGCGTCTTGAGCCTGTGTGACCTTGGAGGCAGATAGAGAGGAGAGCTGCTGAGGAGGAGAAGGGAGATAACGAGGCAGACCAAAGACATGAAGCAGAGGTGAATTTCAACTCCAGCTCTGTCTGAGGGCCAGCTGTGTTAGAGGGGGACAAACTTGGAGAAGAAAATGAAGGAAATCATCCTGTTTCCTTCTCACATCTTTTGACTTCAGTGTAATGAAGTGAACCAGAGTCCAATTTCAGGAGACACTCTTTTTTTTAATAAGTTTTATTACGATATATACAAAATACTGCAGTGGAACAAGTGAGATCACTTAATTTGCCCTAACAGTCTGTCAGGCGGCCGTGTAGGTGTAGGCACTGGAGATTTCATTGAACTGGAGGTAGTCCTGCAGCAGCGTCGGAACAGGCAGCTGCTGAACAAAGGAGGATTTAGACAGAGCATCGCTGCCCACTGCAGCTCGTACTGCCAGTCTACACAGATGAGTCAGAGCAGGAACACTCTCTGGAACACAGAAAAAAGAGATTACTCTACCATGGCAACGGACTGATATAATGTATGGAGCTTTTACAGGATATATGTGAAGGACCTTATTAAAGGTAATGTTAACTTGAGAGGGGAAACAATGCAGGTTGATTGCGTTGGGTTTTTAAAAAAAAAAAAATTGTTTACCAAAATGCTTCTGTGGAGCCCAAGTTCCGTCTGCTCGACGGCGAGAGAGAATCTGAAGCATTGTGGAGGGCAGAGTCTTCCAATTAATAAACTCCAGCAAGAAATTAAGTACCCTAGACTCTGCCTCTTCAAGCCTGCATACAATTAAAAGACCGCAAGGGAAATGCAACACATGAAGAGGAGGGGTAGAACAAAATTCCTTCCTAATTTATTTCACTGTAATAGCAAATAGCACTTCCCTGCTTATTTCAACTTATATAACATAATGTAAATAGGATCAGCACTGATTAACATAAATCAACATGCCGTGCTGCCCTCCTATTTCTTACATTTTATGCTGGAGGAGCAGTGTGGGGTCCAGGCCTGCTTTGAGCAGCAGGGGGAGCCAGAAGGGAGCACTGGGTATCTCCTTCAGCGCTGCCTGGACCAGCTCCCCCAGATGGCCGGCGTGCTCCAAGATCAGTGGCAGATGTTCAGGTACGTGGCCTTGAAGCGCAAAGACATATGTGGGCATTGCGACATGCGCACCAGCAGCCAGCAGCATCTGAGCAATCTCTCGACCCTGGTAGCATTCGCTGTCCAACCTGAGAGAGAGACACATGCATAATGTAGACTACTGCACAACATTATAGAGAATAAATAAAAATGTGTAGCTTTTTTACAAGGTTCTGTGTTCATACTTCCAAGAGTTACACCACAGGGCCATGTCCAATGGGCAGCAGTATCCAAACTGTCTGCAGCTTTGAGCGTTTGGGCTGTAGCCCGCCCTGAGCAGGGGCCGGAGACTGTCCGCTTGACCACTGAGCACTGCCAGGTACACGGGGCTGACCTTCCCCTTACCCTGGTCACAATCCCTGCCCGTCACAGAGATCAGTTTCTCCAGAATACTGTGGGGAGTCACAGGGAATAAAGAGAAGGAGATTAACATTATTCAGCTGCTGTTTTCTGAACCACAGCTTCGTTTGTATCTTGCTTCAGCTTGGAAAAACATTGCTAGTTGTAAACATCACATTTTCTTCTTTTACAAAACTGTTGCCAATGTGAAGTGAAACTCCAGCCATTTGAACCGTATCAGCAATGTTTCTTGTATTATCAGATATCTTCACCCACAGCCTCTTTCGGCACATCAGAAAACTGCTGTGCTTCATAAATTGGTCATGTTTGGGGAATTACTGATAATGTATCAGTCACATAATGTGCTGTTATTATAACAAACCTCTCTGTTACAGTGCAATGAATTGTGCCTTCTAACTCTTCACAAACTTGGTTTTGTTTCTACATTCACCTTAAACACCAAGTGTGTACTGGAATTCAAACTGCTTGGAATTTCATTCTCAGGCTCGAGTACATGTAACCTCAGTCAAAAGCAATTTGCGGTTCACATTACATGCATGTGAGCCAAACCATCAGTTCAGAACCATCACTATTAAACATCTCAAGTTCACACAGTCATACACAAAAATCATACTTAAAACACAAAAACTCAATCAGTAATACACAAGAACACCCAAACAGCTTCATCAAGTTTTGCTGAGTTGAGCTACTCCCACTGCAATGAAAGATCTTTTATAGAGATACGTTTTGGCTGCTGGAGCTCTAAAACACAGGCCAGAGGGGAGAGGTTCAAAGTCTTTAAAAACTTAATGGCCGACATCACTCAGTATAGCTACAGTCTTTCTCTGCTCAGCTTGGCCATACAGGTCAGACAGCAACCACTGCTGTTTATCAATCATTTTTCCAGTTGTTTTAACAATGCTAGCTGAATGCTGTGTGGACAAACCACACATTAAATGTGAAAAACAAGAATATGCTGTCTGTCAGATTGACAAAAACTCTTGTAAGGTGTCCATATAGACCCCACACCCTTCCAGTTTCACAATAGTTGGTTAACTTTTATACGAACAACCCAAGTGCTGCTTGTAAAAAGCACCAAAAGTTCAGATATACTTAAAACAGTTTACACTGTTGGCTGTTTTATTGCAAAAATTAAGTGATAAAAGAGATTAAGTACTGTTGAGGATAAGTTCCTTTGTTTTATCCACCAAAAAATTCCTTTCATAAAGTCTACTGTATGATCCTCAAACTCATTACTGCAACTTCAACATGGGCTTTCAATTCCTTGCATGAAATAAGAGCGTATGGGAATTCCTGTGTGATACATAGACATTGTATTTAATCAACATGCTCCAATTATCTAATCTGATTTCACCTTCACCTTGTTTTCTCACTGACCCAAATCATGTTTTATTTAAATATATAGATTTATCTGTGACACACTTGCAAAATGCCCCCTAACCATCTTAGAAGGGTGTTTGGAGGACCTGATTTGGATCTAAATGTGTCTTTTGCTCAGTCCTAGATCACTCATATGTTTTATAAATTTTACACCAGCTTCTCAGAGCAAAAAGCAAATCTAGGATCTGTTCTTCTCATTAACCATCCAAAATAAGAGAAAAATTGGATCCTAGATCAGCCCTCCTGCTCTGAGAAGCTTTAAGAATATGGGCCATATGATCACACATTTTTACTGCCTTGTGTTTCTCACCAGACGGGCCATTAGCTTACCTAAGGCGACAGAACTGGGCTGCAGCATGAATGGGAAGCTGCCACTGATCTTCATTGCAGTAGAGGTTTGGGTCAGCCTTATGGGTCAGAAGGAGCTCCACACAGGATAAATGGCCCTCTTGGGCTGCGATGAACAACGGAGTAGCCAGGTCCTTGGCCTGGCAATTAACATTAGCCCCTGCAGCAATTACAGGTGAATATCAGTCACACTGGCAAACTTACTCTTACACTTTATCTTTAAAGTCCAACAGCCTTTATCTTGTTCCCCTCTACTGCTTCTTCATCTATAAAATTTGGAAAATTCCCTCGCTAGGTGGTATTGCAACACAGAATGAGAGGAAAATCAATGTTATGCAGTGTAAAACTGTGATACTCTAATAAAGAGCAGAATTGAACATTGACCAGAGCAAGCAATGGAACAAAGCTTGGAACTTGCAGCCCAATATATGTAGAGCAAGTGAGTTAATCATTAAAAAAAAGGTAACCTCACCAACATTTGCAAGGACCTCTAGGCACTCGTGACGTCCATACTGTGCGGCAACAAACAAAGGCGTGATCCCATAGTCATCCACAGCCTCGAGCAAACACACACTTGCCAGGAGTTTCACAATCTCCTTGTGGCCCTGGGAACGTGGCGAGAACGATTTTCACTGCTTGTGCTTTCTAGGTTTAATAATTCAGTCATGTACTACGCAACAAATGACAGATATAGAAGGTCTCCAGTCAGTACCTTGTAAATTGCTTGATGAAGACAAGACCAGCCAGAGGTGGAATGAGTTCCATTGACCTCAGCACCTTTACTGACCAGCAGCTCCACCACTTCTTTATGTCCACCGTCCACAGCTTGACCCAAAGCAGGAAAACCAATATTGAAACAGTAAATGATACAGGACATGAATTATCCTGACAAGTGAGCTATATATGCCCAAAATCTTTTAACTTACCTGCAAAGAGGGGGCAGGAGAGGTCATTGGACATCTTATTGATATCTGCACCACCTTTTACAAGTCGGTTAACTGCTCGGATGTGTCCGTTCTTCGCCGCGAAATACAGGGGTGTTTCAGAGTTGTGTGTCAGGGAGTTGACATAGTCTTCGCAATTGGCTGATAGGAGAGATATAATTAGTCATTATGAAGATTGACAGTCTACATTAACCTCAGTGTTAAGATGAAACACAGTTTTCAAAACCTTTGGTACACTTAAGATTCAATGTTGTGGTTGACTAACAAGTCAAGTCAAGTAACAAATGTCCTACACTGGATCAAATACCATTTCATATGCTTCAAATATTTGTTGGTGTTTGTAAATGAATATTTACATATCTTTTCTCACCCTTAAAAATAATATTTAACTTTCATAATTAATGATAATTTTAAGTATTTTAAAAAAATATTGACAGTAGGTGACAACAATGTATTAGTCAGCTGAAGCCCAGCTGCTCAGGCGCTGTATGTTGGTCCCCACCATGATTATAATCTCTCCTTCAAACACATCTTCTGTTGTCCAGATGATAAGGGTGTACTGAAGTAAAATTATTTTTTTTATTCATAACCATTAGTTTTTTAATTAGCGGCAGCACAAACAGTGGCAAAAAGTGGTGTCCTTTCCACATCCACTGCCATAATTCACCCAAGATACAGGTCTGAGGCTCTGAGATCCACTTTTCCAAACCTAACCAAAATTGACTTTTATTTAAATATATAAGTGGTCCAGTAGGCTGACTGGTGAGACACAGGTTAATCTGGAGGACCAGTATAACTGACAGCTAAAGCAAATAACCTTACTTTTAAGGGATAACTCCCACTCTTTGCACACTGAGTTTCAGATTCTTCCCTCTGGTTGTAGGTTTACAGCCCCAAGGAGTAGAACAAAATGACTGTTTCGTTCCAACAGTCATCACACAAATGAATAAGTTACTGTTTTAGTAAAACAGTGTTCTATTTTATTGTATTTAAACTGTATTGTGTTATATTTTATAGTTATTGTCTTATTTGTCTGTGTTGTAAGAACGATGTGTGATAAGTGTCTGTAACATGTACGTCTCAGAGCCTGCGCAGACCAGCTAGCACCTGTGTTCACAGAGATATTCAACCTCTCTTTATCTCAGTCGGTGATCCCCACATGCTTCAAAGAGTCCATCATTGTTCCTGTCCCAAAGAAACCCCATCCTGCTTCTCTTAATGACTATCGCCCTGTAGCCCTCACCTCAGTA
>JBBPCZ010000115.1:40419385-40430060 GCA_037974445.1 Brycinus macrolepidotus | reverse complement strand
AGGTTCTTCCCCAAACTGTGTCCACAAAGTTGGAAGCATGGCGTTCTCCAAAATGTCTTGGTCTGCTGAAGCATTAATATTGCCCTTCACTGGAAGTAAGGGGCCACTTGAATTCAATAATTAAGAGGTGTGTCCCAATACTTTTGTCCGTATAGTGTATGTGTTGTAAATGGCCAACTAATAATGGAATTCTATTGCTAAATGCCCTTAGTGTCAACTTCTTAAAGTTTATAATGTGTTTCCTGTGGTGAAGGAGTTTCAGGTCTGGTGTGAAGAAGTGGCTCCAGGTGAGATCAGTTGTCATACATGCACATGCAAGAGTTTCATAATCTATTATTAAAATTCACATTGTTGCATAATCAGCTTTGATCAAACACTTTAAAGACATTTGAACCCATTGTTAGGCTTTTTTTTTCTAACTGAACAACCAAAGAAATGAGGATGACCATGGGCCAGAAGCTTGCAATGCATGAGTTATGAAATGCTATTTAATGCCGTTATTTAATACTTTGGTTAAGGCTGACTTAGAAGCAGTAAATTTTCAAGACAGGTGGGTAGAACAAGACAATAGCCACTGAATTATTGAGCAAGAGAGTCCCGCAGTGTCCGAGCTTGCCATTTCCCAGTCATTTCAAGTGTCAGCTGTTCAGTTTTTAGTAAAATGCACTCATGCTGTGACCATTAATCAGACTCAATTCTCATTTCTTGAAGTAGTATTTTGAAGGCATTATTTGTAGCAGTAGGTTTTCCAATCACCCTAAACTATAATATACTCTCTTTGAATCAGTCATTGCAGAACACCCAGCATTCATATATGTTTCAGAACACAAACTTTTAACAATAATGAGCAGAAGAAGTGGAAAATTCAAATCCAAAAAGTAAATATCCTGTCCAGGAATCTGTTTCAGTTGGTCTCTGCAGTTGGTTTGGGCTAATTAGAGAAGCCAAACCGTTGGAGCGGAATCTTTTTATTTTCTGGGCCTACATTTACTGTCTCTGCTCTGCGATGATTATATAACCACAAATTGTCACTTTCTTCATTTAAATTTACGCTTTGTCACGAACCAGAATATGAAAGTATTGTGCTAATGTGTAGCTGCATAAATGAACACAATAATTTCTGTAATAGGCTCTTTTTTCAGAACATTAACGTGAACAGTATTTTATTCTGTTGTGATTTCCATCCTGATTTTATAGTAAAGAAGTAGTGCAGTCATTTCAGAATCAGAATCAGAACACTTTATTGATCCCACAGGCAATTGCTTATGTTACACCTGCCTGCAGAAACAGAAATTGAGACAGGAACAATAAAAAATAAAATATAAAGTCTAAATGAGTTCAGTAAAAAATCTGCAGAAAAAACACAATATGATATAAACTATGCTACATACACAATGCTGGGATATAAATACTATAAATTACTAGTAATCTAAATGGTGGTTAGTACTTGTTCTCTATACTGAATCCATTATTGTATGTAATAGATATCAGTAGTATATGAGTAATATTGACGTAAGTAGTGATTGCACATAATAATAATAAGATATTGCACATAACGAAATGATTTAGCACCCAGATTTCACAGACTGGTGTTCAGATAAAATTACTTTTTCACTTGTTTGAAGGTGTTTGTTCACTGTTCTGTTATACTTTCAGTAGCCTGTAACTAAAAAAAAAGTGAGTTGTTTCTATAGTGACGTACTTCTACAGATCTTTACAGATGCAGTATTGGAATTTTCCCTCGGCATGCCTCTCCCTGTGCCTCCCTCTCTCATGTATCACCACCTTTTGTCACTCGTTCAGCACTGCCTCTCACCTTTCCTGAGTCTGTTCACCAGCTGCCGATATGAATGGGCGTATAACTGCTTGGGCTGGCATGCAAACGTGAATTATTCACAAGACCCCTTGAGCGCTCGTGCTTGTGTACCTGCATCTGTTTTGGAGAGACTGCATAGGTGTTTGTGTCCCAAAGCGAGTTCAACCCTTGATGTGTGTCAGCGATACCAGCAGCTCAGGACAAGCAGAAAAGCTCACCAGACCCCCACCATGCCGGCAGTGCACCTAAGAAGACAAGTAAGTGATTCGGTACTACACTGGCACAAGTTACTGTTTGGGCACCCAAGAGACTTTATATTGTAAACAGAATTTGATGATTTAATCCCAAAGTATATGTAGAACCCTCTGTATTTTTAGGTAATGGGAAGAAATAAAAGTTATTACAGGAAAGATTTTATGCAAAAGCATACGAAATGCATTCATGCTGTGTATTCTGGGATTTTGCATTAACCTTAAGAATCACAGAGATGATGTGTGATAGGCATCTTGCTGGACTAATTGTTATTCACTGATTAATAGGTCAGATCTTGACCTGAACAGCTTTACAGGCAGGATCATGGGCTAAATGACTGAAACCCAGCACTAATGATGACCACTGGGTCAAGCACACCTTTCACTTTAGCTGACAGACATGACATATGATCTGGTCCACCTCCTAGTATGGGTCTTTTTACTGTTTCAGGTCACAATGTCAACAAAAAAAGTCAGTTGTAATAGTCAATTGTAAACTGTGAGTAGCAACAAAAACTCAATTGACAATAATAACGTGGTTAAAAGTTTTGATATCTCACAAATATGTACAAATCTACAGGTTACAAGTGAAATATCCTGACATCTGGAAAACTGAAGAAGAGGGAAAATCATGCAAATTTAATTCTACATTATGTCTCCTGCCAAATCACCAAGAAAGGCAAGAGGGGGTAAACAGAAAGCAGAGGAAAACAAGAAGGTAAAGGAAGAACCAGTTCAAAGTAAGAAAGGGAGGAAGACAGTTACCAAAATTTCTCAAGATGCCACTGAGAGCAGGACTGGAAGAATAAAGGATAGGGGTGGTGAAGAACAAGCCAAAAAAGCAGAAAAAGTCACTAAAAAGAAGGCCAAAAAAGAAGAGGGTAAAAATGGAAAGCTGGACCTAGCTGAGAAGATACAAGATGAAGAAACTGAACCTCCTAAAAGAGTAAGAAGAGGGAAGCAACAAAATGGCAAAGTATTACCTTCTGAGGAGGCTAGTAATGAAATCAAAGGGGAGGGAGGCAAAGGTAAGGCTGTCAAATCCAAACCCAATTCAAAAACTACTCAAACCAAAGCAACCAGCAAAACACCTGAGAAACGTGGGAAAAGGCGAGGTCTTAGGGTAGAGGACTCAGAGGAGGATGAAACTGAGACTGAAAAAGAGAAGTCTGAACAACAGAGTGAGGACTCAAGTGAAGAAGAGAAAGAGGAGGAGTCATACTTAGTGGAAGAGACTGCTGAGACTGAAGCAAGTAAAGTGAGCAGTGAGGAAGAAATATTAGACACAGAGACTAAAACAGGGGAAGAGGTGAATGAAGCAGAAGAGGAAGAAAAAGAGAAAGAAGAGGAGGATGTAGATGAATCTTCAGGGAGTGAAAGTAAAGTAGAGCCCAACGACGAGCCCATCAGTAGTGAGGGGGAAACAGAACTTCCAGAGGAGATCAGTGATACTGAAGACAAGAAGGAGGAAACTACTGTTCCATCCAAGAAGCCACAACCACTCAGCCTGACTTCACACCTCCCAAGACAGAAAGAGATGCTGAAATCTAAGATACTGCGGAAGAAAGAACCTGGTCCAGTAGAAAAGCCTGAAGAAGACTCTGTACCTTCAGAACAAAGTCCGATAAAAAGAATGACTCTCAGTAAGACGGATGCAGTGAAGGGGAAGTCACAGATTTTACAGCTGGCAAGCAAAACAAAGACACTGAATAAGAAAGGAGATATCCAGAAGGAAGAAGAGGCAGTTGTTTCATCGAAGAAACCCAAAGGTTTGCTCAACAAACCTTCCCGGATGTTATTTACAATAAAAGGAAAAGGCAAAGATGATGGGAATAAAGCACCATCCAAGGAAGACCAAGTAGCAGTAGACAAAATAAACGGAGAAACTGTAGAGAAACAAAAACCAAGCATTCAATCCGATAACACAAGACTGGCCATTGGAAAAGTCAAGATTGCTTCTCTAAGCAACCAAACAAAGAAGAAAAAAGATGATGCAGAAACAGCAGCAGAAACAGCAGAGACCGAAGAAGCAGTGTCCTCGAAATCAACAGAGCGTTTGCTAGCACGGAAGAGAGGAATGGCTACCTTGCGCCGTGTCTCAGGCTGGATACAGAAGAAGATGCCCAGGGGCTTTAGTGTCCGACGAAAGCTATCAGCTGTCACACAAGCAATTGGAGTTTCAAAATGGTTGCCTGCTCTGGTCCTAAACAGTAAGAAGTCCAGAACAAAGACCAAGAAGAGTCTTCTTCGTCACAGGATGGCCATGAAGATGGCTGGCACCACTCTCAAGGCTAATAAGAGAGCCAGAGAAGATGCAAAGACAAAAGAGATGGCAAATACCCAGGATGACTCCACCGAAGGCCTGGGAAATGTATCTGATGATCCATGTTCATCTCCACAAGATCCAGAAGAAAACGCCAACTCAGGTGATGCCAAATATGCAATTGTCTTCCCCAGAATGAACAAAGCTGGCAAAGCCAAAAATGCTTCGGTTCCTTCTGCTGGCACCAGCACAGGCAGTGATGCCTCTCCAGAGCGCAAACCACCAAAGCCTGGTGCTCGCCTGGTGCTTCCAGTGAAGCCAGACTTCAGTCTGCTCAAGTCTGTTAAAAAGATCAACACCACTAGTCAAGCAGAGAGAAATGGCAACTCTGAAGAACACATGTTTGAAGGTAGAAAAGAGGCCAAAGCAGACATAAAAACACCAGCATTAGGCAACAAAGACAGCATCAGTGTCCTGCATGCAGCAAAGGGAAAGCTTGGGGGCTCACAGGTCAATCTTACTAAACTATCCATGTCCAAACCTCTCCTGGGAGGTGGTGGACAAAGCAGGGACAGGCAGCAAAATGAGAGAAACCAGGCAGTTCCATCTACAGAGGCTGAGCTGTGGAGAGATGGTGTCGGGACATCCTTTTATGAAGAGGAAGAAGATCGAGAAGTGGCTGAACTGATGGGTGAGGATGGTTTCCCTTCAACCATGGAGCTCCACTGGGCCCAGAATCGCCAAATGTGTGGTGATCCTCAGGATTGGCTTCGCAGTGAAAATCTGCTGCCACACCAAACTGTAGAGAAGCTCACAAGGAGGACTTTGTATCAAGATGATGAACATGCTCAGTCATTACCCATCCACAATGGTAGGGGCCCATGGGAGTCTGAGGATCCTACTCAAAATATGTTGGAAGGCAGACTCAACAGCACTCAGGTATAAAACGTGCATGTATTTGTCATTGTTTAAGCAGGTCCTGCTATTATAAATAATAACTGATTTGGACGTGTCTTGATTTATCTTGCGCTCTGTGAATTAGTTGTGTGTACATTTGCCTTTTGTCTGTGATGTTATCACAGCGGCTTACGTTGCATGCGTGGAGGTTACAGCTCTGTAGCATGCTGATACGGTGTACTGC
The DNA here is from genome assembly GCA_037974445.1 of Brycinus macrolepidotus. Lineage (NCBI taxonomy): Eukaryota > Metazoa > Chordata > Actinopteri > Characiformes > Alestidae > Brycinus > Brycinus macrolepidotus. The sequence continues at coordinate 40,424,589 of JBBPCZ010000115.1, read as the reverse complement.
TGATACTGTACAACAGTGTGTATCCCGTAACTGCTGCGCAGTTTGCTGTGGGGCTGTTGCAAGATCATGGTGAGTATGAGCTGTTATTATCCTCACATCTCACAGAAATCTACTGCTCACCCCTGTCTACCCCAGGTCCTTATGCCAGGAAGCAGCCAAACTGTAGAGGTGGATGAAGTGGAGGACTTGTCACAATTGCAGTGAGTCAAAATGGAATGCCTCTCTATCTTCAAGAACCTCCTGAAGACTCATCTATTCAGAGAGCATCTCCTCTCCTGATGAACTATCCTCTTGCTCTTCTATCTAAACAAGCTTATGTCTTCTTGCACGACTCCCTACTTAACCCTTAGAACTCTGAGTGTATTAGTAAAATCAGATTTCAACAAATATAAACGGTGTAAATCAGTCTAGAACCGGTGTTTGTTCTCCTACACGCTCGCCGTTTGCTGCTCTTTCTCTCGGCGTCCCGCCGCTCGGCTGCTCTCCGGACCCCCTCCCTCTGCGGGTTTTCCCCACCCACTCGTGGGCGAAGACCATCCCGAAAGTTCTTCCGGGTTCAAAGATCTTGTGTTTTTTCTGTTTGTTTCTAAAACCTAAAATAAAATAAATTTGTGCATTTTTGTTCTTTCATTTGCGTCTGACACCTCGAGCATCAAAACAAACCAAACGTCCATATAAGGAGTTGTTTGACAGTATGACAGCAATTTACCATTGGTTGCGCTGCCGGCACGGACCCTTGCTGCTCATGTTCTAAGGGTTAAAGATTCAGAACTCTCTAAGTACTCTCTTCTGGTCCTCCCACTGTCCCACAGTATGTGTTTCCTCGTATTGTAAGCCGCTTTGGATAAAAGCATCTGGCAAATGAATGTAATGTAATGTAACATAATTTAAAAACAGCCTCTGAGTTCCACCTGAATTCACTTGTTTCACCTCACCTAGGAAAAATATTTGATCCTGTTAATAAATTTAAGCTTATTTCAGAGCCTATGAATTTATACATATGATCTAAACTGACTTAAACCAATTTGTTTGCAGAGAAGTGTGCGAGAGTTCAGTGCTGCTGAATCTGAAGAAGCGATTTCATCGGGATTGCATTTATGTATGCATTAGCTTTCCTCAACAATAAGCTACATGACCACGCTCAGGCATCTGAACTGTTTCAATAGACTCTGTTTTTGTTTTCCTAATTGCAACAGACGTATATTGGCAATATGCTGTTGTCGGTCAATCCCTTCATGCCTCTGAATATCTACACAGAGGAACTGAGACAGCAGTACCAATGCAAGGAGAAGCACCATAACCCACCGTAAGTAGTCAGTGTGTGTCCCTTTGTTTTCTGAATGACTGAGTTGCTAACGTGATGGCTATCAGTTCCATTCCTGGAATGATTTCTTTGTCTTATGTTGAATAATGTCTCCAGACATGTGTACGCCATTGCGGATGCTGCCTTTTCCCAGTCCCAAAACTCCACCCAAGAGCAATGCATTGTCATAAGGTAAGAGACCCTATTTTATTTTACAGATATCCAACAGTATTAAAGTGAAAGTGAACATTTTGTGTCGCGTGAACACACAACAGCACACAGTGTGAACAGTGTGAAATTTGTTTTCTGCGTTTCAAGATTCAGGGTTCAAGGTTACTTTATTGTCATCAGCAGCTGTGAACATGTACACAGTGTTTCTCCATGGGCCACAGTGCAACATTTAGCAACATTCAACAAAGTGCAAGTTACAACAGAAAAAATGCAAACAATACAACAAATAGATACCACAGCAATGTACAGTAATGTAATGTAACAGTATAGTGTGATCGGGATGTAAGCCTTCCAGAGAGACTAGTGTTGCAACATAAGTATGATATTACACAGGAGGCAGTTACAGGAGTGAACAAAGTGCAAGAGATGACAGAAAAAATACAATAAAAAGACAATATAGCAATGTAACAGTAGTGTGAATGTAATGTAAAAAAATGAGACAATACAATAAATGTCAGGACTGGTCGGCGGCCGCTAGAGGTCGCCGTTGGACTCATTAAGACTCCCTTTAGGCAGCCCAGCTGCTCTGAGTTTCCCTTGGTTCACGTGGTGTTCCCCTATTGGTCATGGTCACCTTGGGTTCCCCTTATAAGCTCCTTCTCTTCCCCTACCCAGTCACCTGCCATACCCTCACCTTCCCTTGGTTTACGTATATGTGTAGTGTGTTGTTTTGGGCCCTCGAGCCTTGTTTTGTTCTTTGTGTTTATTATTAAAGGATATATATATATGGAGTCTCGCGCTTGTGCCTCGCTTCCTCTACGCTATGCGTACAATCCCGTGACACCATCGACCGGAATCAAATTCCTTGAATGTGTCACTCACATACTTGGCCAATAAACGTGATTCTGATTCTGATTGTGTATTAACCTCTGACAGCTGCCAGGCAATTTCACTGTGTCCCCCTTCAAAATTTCATACTCCTCCCTACTTATTCTGCCCTGGAGCTAGCCCTGCATTTCCCAGCGGTTAATGGATTGTAGTAGTGGTTTAAAGTATGTGACAGATCATTTTTATTATGCCTGGGCATGCCTAAATAAATATTTCTAAAAACATATATATAATTTTAGAAAACAAATATAGCCTAGAAGTATCAGCCATGCATGGACTCCATGCAGATTCACTATGTAATTCGGGCTGGGATGATTATTTGATTTACTAATTCAGACTCGTCATTGGATTCTGGGTTGAGTATAACCCCACTTCCCCACCCCCTCATAGCAAATACTCAATGGGTTGTGTTTTCTAACTTGAATAAATCCCTTTGTGCATGGATGAGCCAACAGGCCAGTTTAAACAGAACAGGAGAACAGCAGGAGAAAGGTACTCTAAAGAGGTAAGGAATGTGTTGTTGCATATTTGAACAAGCATTTATACACAGAAGTTTAATTAAATGGTCTAAGGAAATCAATCAGAGATAAAATGATAAGGTTCCAATATCGGCAATTAAAGTCAGCAGCTAATGATTACTTCATGCAAAACAGATTAGCTGGCAAGCAAACTACTCAGGTTTCCTATCCTTAAATTAGTTAAAACACTGTGTTGTTCTTTATTTGTTGCTGTGGATAGTTTCCATAAAACTTCTCTGTTGTCTGGCTGTCCTCATAGCCCATATATATGAAGAGGAGCGATTAGTTATATAATGCTGTAATCCACAGTACATTTTGTTACTGTTGTATTAAAAAAACACAAAGCACTCTATTAGGGCCTTTTTTGCTATTCCTAATCCACTGCAATTTCTGTGCAAACCATGTTTAAGCTTGTTCTTCATGTTTACAAGACTGAGAAGTTTGCTTGCTTCAGATCTCATCAACTGATTAATTAATTATGTTTGTAGTTGCTTTATTAATCAGATGCTTAATTACACATACACATATATATTTATATATGTTTATATATATATATATATATATATATATAAACACAAACACAAATGTCCTTATTTATATTTTTGTATTATTTGTATAGTGCACTTTTTATACTATACTGATGTATAGCTTTTATTCTATTGTTTTTGCTGCTCTTACCTTTGTTTGTCCACTTTCTGCCATAACAATGCAAATTTCCCACTTGTGGGACTAATAAAGGTTTATCTTGTCTGTTATCTTAATTAAAGGCTGTGTTAATTAGCCTTAAAGATATTTAGAGGTTTGTTTATTCACTTTCTATGTGTGCTGCTGTGTTTTGTCCCTTTTTATTTGTCAGTGAAACTAATTGTTCAATAAAACTGCTATAAAGTGGAAAATTACTGCCAAGTGCATGAACTTAAATTTGCAAAAACTGTAAATCTTTGAATTTAGGGCACCATGAGCTTTAACAGCCACTGTGCAATTACAAATGGTTTGACTAAATAGATAATAGATTAGTTTATTTTATTATATGTTTAAATTATTACTATGTGTCTTCTTTCTATCATCATACTATGTACTATGTATCTTCTATCTATCATTATTAAGAGCCACATTATTAGGAGCCACTTAAGAGCTTTTTAAACATGTGTAAAAAGCTATTTGATTTGTGCTTTTAAGCAGTATACATATTATTATTATTGTTGTTGTTGTTGTTATTATTATTATTGTTATTATTAAGTCAAGTCAAAGTCAAGTCATAAAGGCATTATTTATTATAATTTATCAATATACAGAATATGAAGATGCTTTTCTTATAATGTCTTATATCATATTGAATTGTGCCTTTATTTACAGTCATAACTCTTCTGTTAAATGTCCACTTTCTGCAATAACAATGCAAATTTCCCACTTGTGGGACTAATAAAGGTTTATCTTATCTCTTATCTTAATTAAAGGTGTAAAGGCTATTATATAACCTACAATTATGATTGGTAGGTTTTAATGGTAGATTATGGATCATTATGAATTTAACTTAAAATGCAGCATCTTCTAATATGAGAAATTTATAATAAGAATACCAAGCACAAGTAAGTAATGGTAAGTAATGCTCTTTAGTTCTACTAATAAAGTACATTTAAATTAATTTAACTCCCACAACACTCAAAATTTATAATCTCTCACACTCATCACTATGTTTTTCTTCAAATATATAAAAACACAATTTGACTGTGTCATGCAAAAACTGCCATTAGAAGTATGCCACAACATTTTGCATGTTTTACAATCACATTGTTTTCACTGACACAAATGACACCCTGAGAAAATGATAGCACATCCTAAACCTAAATTTACGTACAGAACACATTCATCTCGATTAATTTCCATTCATCTTCATTCACTTCCACTGTAAAACAGCAACAGATCCAGACATCAGGATAGTTGGAACTGATTCTAACCATAGGGAGCAGACGCCAGCAGCAGTAAACTAAAGTAAACCTAACTCTGTATATAATCATCTCAGAGCTCTCAGTATGCCCATATAAGGAAATCTGGGTCCTTTGTTTCCTATAGGAAAAAAGGTGGCAGTTTCAAAAAGGGCCTCTATTGCATTGTGTTAAACAAATACAGCTCTGGAAAAAAATAAGACACCACTGAACACCTTTGCCTTAGTTTTTAAGAACTGCTGACAATATTTCTCCTAATTTCCAAACAAAAATATTGTTCTTTAAAGCATCATTTTAAAGAAAATGACAATACATCAAAATAAGAGAAATGATGCAGCGTTTACAGAACTTGAATAATTCAAAGAAAACAAATCTCTT
>JBBPCZ010000115.1:40321219-40332086 GCA_037974445.1 Brycinus macrolepidotus | reverse complement strand
ACGCTGAAAATCTATTTTATCTATCTGCCCATTGCGTCGGGCCAAACACCACTTGCGATCGTTTAATTATGCCTTACACACGGCATCCCTGTACGGTCGTCACCCCCTTCCACTCTTCCAAGAAGAGTGGAAACTGTTATAGCCATAGACATGGTTATAGCTGCAAAGGGGGACCAACTCCATATTAAAGTCTGTAGATTTGAATGCAATGTCATTAAAGTCCCTGTTGGTATAATGGTCAGGCGTCCCAATACTTTTGTCCATATAGTCTATGTTGACTTTTGGGCAGTTGTATTGTTCATAAGAATTTCCAGGTTTTTAGACGTAAGTTTCTTCTGAAATCTGCTGTACTCTTCTAGGAAGACTTTACACTATGGTTGGAACATTGCTGTGAGGATTTGATCGTGTTCAGCCACAATAGCAGGTGCTGATTTTGGACAAATAGTTCTGGAACACTACTCCAATTCACCCCAGAGGTTTTGGATGGAGCTCCATCACTTCAGAGAACACAGTTCCACTGCTGCACAGCCCAGTGCTGCAAGAACCTCCCATTCTATTCAAATGCTTTTTCAGTGAAGGTTATACAAGCTTTATGTGCAATTGAATGCCTGCATCAACAATGGGTGCCTTGAAGTGACTGAATTTACTAAGCAGACGGGGTATGGCTGCTTTTGAATATATTGTCATAGAGATTTTGGATCCATGTTCTTTTGCTTGTGTGTGTGTCTTCAAAATAATGTTGTCTTTTAAACACATGTATTCTGAAGTGACATTTGGCATTTATGCTGGGTGAAGAGCTGTTTGCTTCCTTCCATCTCTTTTTAATCTCTTTCATCTCTCTCTCTCTCTCCCTCTCACTGGTTAATTAGTCAGCTCTCTTCTTCCCAAGGCTGGAGCACCCACCCCAGGAGGATTCAGTCTAATGTTGCGTCTCCTCCAATAGGCCGTGATTAATGAGCTCTCTTTGCTGTAGGCCTCGTCGCTGGTGCTGCTGCAGACTGAACACAGAAAAAAAACTCTGCTTCTGCTCAAACGGCAGCTCGGGTCGTTCCTGTACCCCGTTTGAGGTTTAATATCGTAGCTTGCGCGATGTTGGCATCGCGTAGGAGGAAACATGGCATTATTTTTACTTGCTGTTTAGGAAGCCTAAGGTTTCTGCTAGTTTGGTTAAAAAAGAGAGAGAATCAAGAGCTTGAGTTCTGTAGCTGAAAACCATATCTATATATATAATCTTGTCAAAATGGCACCTCTCAAAGGGTGGTATCACCAGAAGTAAAAATGCCATTAAAAGCCATGATGACCATGATTCCGAAAGAATACATTTTGAAAATTTAGTGAAATTCCCCTTTTGGCAGGGTCCCTAATAACAGGACAACATGACAACACCATTTTTGAGCCACTTCTAAATTTCCTGTAATGAAACACGTCGTTGTTCTGTTAACTGTCCCTGCTCCTGGAGGGCCCTGGGCCATGAACATTTAGTGCTTTCCATGTTCCCAGCACACCTGATCCAATCAGCTAATGAAGGAGTCTTTGCTGGGCTGCGGTGTGTGTGTGTCGGAGCGCATTAATGCTGCAGAAACTGTGACCCTGCGTCTCCACATAGAAGTGTAGAGATCAGCACAAACACAGTAAATATAGATGTGGCCTGAGCCATTTAAATGAATCGATAGCTGCTGTACAGAAATAATGATCAGTTCTGGAAGGAGCCCCGTCAGGTCTTCTGGTCCAGCAGGAGCTTTAGTGCTGTCATGTGACCGAGAGCTGAGATCAGAGGAAAAGCCTCTCAGGTTCTCTCTTCTCCCGAGAGAGATCCAGCCCTGCAAACATCTGCACGCAGCTCAAAGCTCGGGGGGCTGGTGGGGGTCCTGTTTTGCAAGAAATACGAAGGCTGGGCTAAATTTTAAGCTAGTGTAATGTTATTTAATTTAATGTTTTAACACTCTGTCTAAGATCTCTGTCTTCAGTGCTTGACTTTTTTGCTTAATGGTCTCCAGCTGCTCGGCTATTTTCTTATTAATGCCCATGTGTGAATCTGTATGGTAGAAATGAAATCAGTGCTGCGCTCTGTTTATTAACCCAAGGTCTCAATACATGACTATTTCAGCAGTCCCTTTTTAATAATTTGGTAAAAAGCTTGATAAATTGATCAAGCTTTTGTCATTTAGGCCTTTTGTCAGCTAAACAAAACCAGATGAGCCATATTGGTTTTCCTTCTTTATGATTTATTGAATGTTTTTACCTCCCTGAGGTGAGACCAAAGAAAATAAATAAGAAATGAAATGAGTTTATTTCTTAGTTTTGTCAATTATTTATACAGTACTGTGCAAAAGTCTTGAGTCACCCCATAGTGCCATCTGGAAGGCATCTGACTGGCAACGGCTTCATTTTTCAGCACAACAACGATCCCAAACGCACTGTCAGTACAGTCATAGCAACTCGATAGAAACAAAAAACACAGAGGAACACAGTCAGTCATGGATTTGCCTCCCCAAAGCCCAGATCTCAACATTATTGAAGCGGTGTGGATCATCTGGAAAGAGACCAGAACAAAAGGCAGCCGACGTCCAAAGAAAAGCTTTGGAATGTCCTTCAAGAAGCCTGGAGAACTGTTCCTGAAGACTCTTAAAGAAATGACAGGGAAGCTTGTCTAAGAGAGTTCAGGCTGTGAACGGAGGTCAGAACAAACACTGAAAAAGCTGGTTAGAATTAATCAAACCCTCTTTGTGTTTATACTGTATTTACATGTATGTTTGCACATGTTGCAATAAATCACTGTATCTACATATTGTCTCATTTTCTTACAAAATATAAAGAAAAGAGGGGTGGCTCAAGACTTTTGCACAGCACTTTAAATATATATATATATATATATATATATATATATATATACACATTTATATGGGTTTTTAATGAGTTGTATTGAACTGGGGGTTGCTAGCCTTGCATTATCTTGCAGCCTCCTCTCACTGAAAGAAAGAAACATTTTTAATATATGGGAAAACTATAACAAGGTTCTGTAGATTAGGAGAGGCCTTGAGAAGTTCTGAAGTGTTAGTATGGAAATGTTTTCAGTAATAAGAGTGTAGGTGCACATGCAGATGCATTTTGGTCTCTGTGACAACAATAAATCACAGACTACTGGCAGTTTGCATATTGCTGTAATTTTGAAATAACCATAATTTGGTTGGTACATAATACCCGTACAGGTAATAATTCCGTATGCAATACAAATAATACAGAAGTGGATGACAAAAGTTAGCTCCACTGGTAATGTAAGCACTTCAAGCTCCAAACTGCATTGTTAGCTTGTCTTATTAGTGCCCGGGCTGATTGAAAAAAGATTCAGAGCGTTCTGCTGGTCCTCTGTGTGCTGACGGGGGCGAGAGCCTCTGTCAGCGTCTGGCCGCTGCTGACCTCGCACAGCGTCCTGCTCCAGCTCTCATGACTGATAGCTGTCAGAGAGACCCGGGATGAATCTAAACTGAGGAGCGGAGGACGTCCAGCTCATGTTTAATTCAAGCATTTCACTGCTGTCCTGCTTAAAGTTATGCCTGCGCCTGAATACGAGTTTCCCTTTTCCTTTATGTTACTGCTGGAATAGTTTATGATCATATTATGATCATCATTCAGCCAAAGCATGCTGTAGGGGACATTAGCTCAAAAACACACATTCAGATAGATAATGCTTGTAGACAGCTTAACTGCTTCATTGTGTGATGAAGAGGCGATACGGCCGCGTCTGTAATGCAGTCTGTGCTGCGCTCAGCCCACTCAGTAAATGAGTAGAAGCTACAGTGTTAAAGCCACGGGCTCTGAAACATCTGCTCGCTTCTGCTCCTCTCCCACACCCCTTCACCATCAATTACTCCTCAGCTACGTGTTTATCCAAGTCTCATTCAGCCGAGCTGTAGCTCTTTAAACCTCGGTGACGTCTTTTAGACTTGTAATCCAGGCTAATCATGGTGTTCTTCTCGGTTATAGGAGAAACAGTTGGGCGCACTGTTTGAGTGCTGAGCATTGCAAGTGTAGAAGAATTTTGAAAGGTCCATGTTGCATTCATGCATTTTTGCATTTTATATGTATATTTTCTAACTTCTTTCTTTATCCCTTAGAATTAAGTAGAATTAACTGAATCCCTTAGAATTAATTTTACTGTGCCTTTAAGGCTGGTATGACACCAGTTCTGATTAGTTGTTCTGTATTGCAACTTTCAGAAAAGCAGTCTGGACTGAAACACTCCTTGTAACTTCAACCTGAGTGGGCGGGGCTAAACGGCGGTAGGTTAAATGTAAATGTTTTTTATGACGTCATGTAAACAGTGAATTCAAATGAGCCATTTTCACAACTAAATTTACATTTATGAACTCAATGTATTGAGGAGTAAATGGTGTGTTTTGAAAAGTCCATGTACAATGTAAATCTCTTACTTTTTTATTTCTATTATATGCAGCCAGTAAGACTTTCATACTATTTCCCCACTACAGTCTGAGTTTTTTGTGACATTCACAGTGAAATAGCTAAAATATTAAATACGTTATCAATAAATCCTACTTGTCTTGAAGTGGACCAGGTTATACAAGTGGGTATTTGCTGAATGTTATCAAATCTGATAGAAATTTAGATCAAAGTTGGACCAAAAAACAGTTTTAACTTTCTCTAGCCTTTCACTGTCTAAAGTCCAGACCCCTCACGTACACTTTATGTTGATCTGCTTCTTTACCCGCTGACAGATGCCTGGCCAAATACCTGCCATGTCCCAAATTAAATGCTGGGCTTTACTGTTATTTTATCATGTGTCTGTCTTTATTATTAGAAGATTGTATTGCAGGAAGGATAGGAAATGTCTATCAGGAGTCAACCATTCAAACAGACACAGAATACAGACAGTCCAACAACAGGAATTTTCTCGTTTAGTGGGAATGTTGGGAAAATACATTCCCAACAACTGTGAACTGACAGGAATCCCTTGAAAGTGGACTGAGTGTGGGTGGAGTGCTCACATCTGGCAAAACGAAGCTTGATTGGTTCAAGGTAGGTGTGAAAGCACCTTTAAAGGACCTGCAGATGTTGATTAGAGTTGTCGTAAGTGAAAATATGCACTATATGTCCAAAGGTTTGTAGACATCCACTCATTAATGGAATTAATTAGGAAACTACTCATAGACCTACTTGCCCAGTATGTTTAGCTTTGCTTTTATTATGGAGCTGTGCACGCTTGAACACCATTGACAGTAGCATGTGCACCTTAAGGTGGCTAGTTGTTCTGTATTGTGTCTTTCAAAAAAACAGTCTGGACTGAAACAGTCCTTATAACTTCAAAATGAGTGGGCAGGGCTAAACTGTAGGTGGATATATGTAAATATGTTTTGTGGCATCATGTAAAAAGTGAATTCAAATGATCTCTTTTCGCAACAACATTTGCAGATGTGGACTTAATGCATACTTAATGCAAACTTCAATGTTTTATGATGGAGGTATGCACACCTGAACACCATTGTCAGCAACATGTGCACCTTAAGGAGGCCCCTTATAGTCACACGTGAACGCACCACACAGTGGGAAATTCTTTCTCTCCATTTAACCCATTCACCAAGTGAAGCAGTGGGCAGCCAGGAACACAGCACCCGGGGAGCAGTGTGTGGGGACGGTACCTTGCTCAAGGGTACCTCAGTGGTGCCACTAGCAGTCCTGGGATTTGAACCCACAGCCATCTACTCACAGGGGCAACTCCCTAACCACTAGGGCACCAGTCACCCAGTTGTTCTGGATCATGTTCTGACTAGTTGTTCTGTATTGTGTCTTTCAAAAAGCAGTCAAATTGGCTACATCCACTTATTAGAGTGTCTGAATACTTTTGGCTATATCATGTATTTCCTTAATGTATTTTGCAAGCTTTTCCCCAAACAAACAAAAGACTCTGTGGGTGATTTTCTAAAAAGAGATTAAGACAACTGATCCTGCACCAAAAAGGATTCTTAATGGAGGATTACCATTAACCAACTAACAAATCAGTTCTAATCTGTGTTCAGGAAACCAGACACAAAAGTATGAACAGGTGCTGGTAAATATACTGACTGTATGCAGAGAACACGGACAGCTTGTTTCTCTCATTTCTCATGAATTATTTCTTTAGGACTTCAAGCAACATCTTCTCAAGGCTTTGCCGGTACCAACTGATTATGATAATGCAGCATAGAGACACAAACACTTGTGCTCTTTCATATTCTGGTCATTCTCACATACCGTCACTTATTTATAAGCCCCATTTGGCACTTAAACGGATTTTTGAAATTAATCTATGCATTTTTAACCATTACACCCCTCTAATGCCTCTTTCAGGATTAAGTCTCAGTATGTATGGATTTGAAAGGATCATTACTGTGTCCTGATGAATATTTATGAAGCTTTGGTTGATTAGCTGTCAGCGATCCTGGAAAAAATGTGTTTAATTGATTGACTAGCTTAATTATACTATACATATAGTGGCACCAGAAAATGTTAGCACCTTTGGAATGAAACCAATTAAACAAATAACACACAAAAATATATATTGTTTTTTATGCATTTATTGAACAAAGTGATCCAACATTAAATGCCTTTGCTGGCAAAAATATGTGACCGTTTAGAATGACTGGGGACAATTAGGTTAGGAGGTTCAATCAATTGGATCAAATGAGATGTGAGTGTTGGTGAACCTCCCTTATTTCTAAAACATCTCGGTGGTGTTCACCATGTTTGTGAGTGAACACCATACCTCAGTAAGAGGAGATTTCTGAGGACTGCACTTCACCAATCCACAGTCAGGCAGGTAATATATAAATGGAAAAAATTCAGCCCCATTTCTACCTTTCCCAGGGGGGGTAATTTAACACAAAAAGACTCCAAGAGTAAAGCTGGGAGATCTAGGAGATCACAAAGATCTTAGAGTAACATATAAAGATATGTAGGCCTCTCTTGTTCTAGCTCACATCAGTGTTTGTGAGTCATGAATAGTGTACAGGAATAGTGTGTATGGAATGATAGCAGGGACAAAGCCACTATTGTCTAGGAAGAACACTGTTGCCTATTTAAAGTTTAATAAAGACAATCTAGATGAGCCAGAAGAATACTGAAAGAATATTACATGGACAGATAAGGCATCAATAGAAGTTTACAGCTTAAATAAGAAATGTTAGGTTTGGTGAAAACCAAACTCTTTTATTCCAGCATTAGAACATGATCCTAATTGTGAAACATGGTGGTGGCAGTAACATAGTTCGACTTGTTTAGCTGGTGTTCAGTATATGAAGTTCATGCAAGAAACCCCACCAACATCTCTACATTGAAGCAGTTCTGAAAGGAGGACTGGGCCATAATTCTTTTAAATCAATATCTGGGGTGGTTGACATCACTGTTGCTTAAAGGGTCCCACTAGTTACTGAAAGAGGTTCTTTTCTGCCAATAAAGACATTTAAAAGAGCACCAATTTGTTCAATAAATGAAGTAACTATATAATTGTTGCGGTTTTACTTAAAGCCATGATCTTCACTGAAGTCATGTCAAGTAGTCAGGTAGGTTTATTGGCATTTTAATCACAGGTTACAAATGTTAGTGCTTGCTGACAGTTCTTTAATATACCCTTTAATATACCCTAAGCCCATTCCTTCATGTTTGTTGCAAATCAAGTGACAAGACTATCGAGTTATTGTAAGATTGCAGACAAATCCAAGTTTTTACTTCATTAAGGCACAAATCTGATGGTTTCAGAACTATGTGAACCCAACAGTCTGATCTTTTCAAATCAGATCACGAAGATCTTAGAGGTGCTCGGATTAAATACGTTTTGTGAACGATTTGTTGTTGTTTTTGTCTTTTCATGGATTATTTATGTGGCACTATTGATTAGGATGTGTGCATGCAGACCATTTCGAATCAGAGGTGCAATGTGTTATTTTCACTTCCAGTCCAGAGGAGCCAGAGCTCCACATTCTTTCAGATTTTCTGGATTTCTGACTTAGGGAGCTAACATTTGGCTCAACTTAAGTCAGCACTTTGTTCAGCTGGCCAAAGTGGCATTAGATGGATCTTCAATTCAACCAACAGAAGCACACCTGCTAAAATATAAGCGTTTCTGTTCTTTGGGGCTGGTTTTTATCTTATAGATTACTGTTAGAACAAATGCCAGCCTGATTAGTCTGCCTGAGGCCAGGATTTTGTCCCTATGAAACATTGATTCAACTGATTAAACACCAAATTGGTTTTCTGAAACAAAAACCTTGGCCCATACTGCCCTTTCAGAGTTGAGACTGGATCCGACTTTCTTAGACTACACAGGTTTTCAGTAGGGAGTGCTGACGGTGCAATTTAGTTCACAACTTAATTAGAATCTGGAAAACTGGCCACTGAGTTTAAATGTAAATTCATCGACTGGGCTGCATATTGATCATGGATCTATAAAGAAGAAGGATATGGTAGCACGGTCATTGACTTCATTCAGCGTTAGATTAAGCAGCAGCATGTGTGAGGTTCTACAGATTCTTTAAGCTGCTGGACTGAAGGTCCTCAGGCCTGATTTTTGCACCGACATCCCTCATACACACACGTTTGTACATTAGGAAAGAGGATGTGACAGTATAATCTGGATTATAGAAGCTGAAGCTTCATATGCTCAAGCTCCTCACACATTAGCCTAATCTCCTGGATACGCTCTGGCATATGCCACTAAAAATAGGACCTAAACCTGCGAGCCCAGGCTGTGTACTGCAATGATGTTTTAGTGTGTGGTACACCATCAGTCAAAAGTTTTTGCACACACTCAGATTTCCTACATTTGGATGTTACTCACTTAATATTTACTCAAAATACACTCAATATTCTTTGCTAACAAATAAATGTATAGTAATGTTCACCATTTGAGTTCCTTTATTAACCAGAAAATGTCATATTTTTATTCATCACTATTCACCCATCAAAAGCCACCTAATGTGAATCACCAGACGAGTGTTAGGGGCTATTAAGTGCTGAAACAGTAACGAGTGCATTCAAAGTTAAAGGACAGTCTAGAATTTGACTCTGCATCACCACACAACCAGTTAATAGGAGTCAGACCTGCACTGTTACAGATTCTTTACTCTTAGAAAGGAAACTTGGTTTATTTGACATATTTTCATTTACAGTTGTTCACAGCTTTACAGTGTTTAACAAGAATAAAAATCTGCAGTTTATGAAATAAATGGATAAGTGGTAAAAACGTGGCATGAAAAAACTTTTGACTGGTTAATTGTAAATTAAGTAGATGTGTTGTAGGCACGTTTTGTTCAAATTTACAAACATCCTTTATGCTTGGGCTCAATTTGACCCCAGCAGTTAAAACCTCCAGAAATTGTTTGAAATTAAAATTGCTATCCAAGTTTATGTATAGATAATTTTAGATGTTTCTTTGTTGGCTACCTAAATAGTACTTTAAATAAAACTTACATGTAATAAAGCCCCCATTGTGGGAAATATCAAAGTTCTGATGCCTCCCCATGTCATGTGATCTATCAGTGGTTCTCTCCCTCCTACAGGTCTGATTCTGTTCAGTTATGGGACTAAAGCAGAGGGAAGTTTTCTGAAGATGATAAAATTTGCATATTACAGCATATTACCCTCACTATCATCCAAAACAACCAAAACAAATGTGAAATGTTAATATTTCTTATGTATTTTATACAACAAAAACAGCCTCGGGTCAAATTAACCCCAAAGAACACCGATGCATAAAAATGTGAACAGAACGTTGAAAATTAGGAAAAGTAATTTAATATGAAGCAAAAAAAATGATGTCAGTTATTTATTTAAAGACATTAAACGTTGAATGAGGTCAAACTGTCTTCAAATGGCGACTGAAGACTCACCTCTTAGCACTTAGAATAATTATTATACATACATGTTAGTTCATTTTCTGTAACCGTTCAATCCTTACTAGGGTTGCAGGTACCCGGAGCCTATCCCAGGGTCTACGGGCGCGAGGCAGGGACTCACCCTGGGCAGGGCACCAGCCCACTGCAGGGCACTAACACACACACACACACACACACACACACACACACACACACACACACACACACCCCTACGATCAATTTAGAATCCCCAATTCACCTGACGCGCATGTCTTTGGGCTGTGGGAAAAACCCGGAGACCCCGGAGGAAACCCACGGCACCACGAGGAGAACATGCAAACTCCACACACACATGACCAGGACCCACACCTCCAACACTGGAGGTGTGAGACACAGCGCTACCCACTGCGCCACCGTGGGGCCATATTCATGTTATAAACTAACTTAATGAACACAAACTTCACAAATAATGTTGAAAAACGAACAAACAAACGAAATGTCTTCTGTGTATGTGTGTGATCTGATAAGGTCCTGGTGGACTAACTCTATCTCTAGTAGAATCTTAGTTTTCTAGCAGCACTTAATTTCCAGTCTGGGTTTACTAATGTGAGGGCCATGTTTTCTTGTACACCTCAAATCCTTCACGTATGTCACTCTGTATAAGAGCGTCTGCCAAACGCTGTAATATAAATGTACACTATCACTCAAATATTGTTGCACACAATGAGATTTCCTATATTTGCATGTCATTCATGTACTGTTTGCTGAAACAATCTAAGAAACAAATACACACTATAATCACCATTGGAGTCTTTAGTACCAAGAAAATGTCATACATTTTTTTTATTTGTCACTACTGACCTACAAAAAGCCACCTAATATAATTATACGTACAATTATAATGTGAATCACCAGACAACTATTAGATATTTATGGAGCTATTAAGTGCTGAAACAGTAACGAGTGCATTTAAAGTTAAAGGACAGTCTAGAATTGGACTCTGC
>JBBPCZ010000115.1:40298580-40309232 GCA_037974445.1 Brycinus macrolepidotus | reverse complement strand
AGGGAGGAGTTATAGAGTCTGATGGGTGAGTGTGAAACAGGGAGGAGTTATAGAGTCTGATGGGTGGGTGTGTGACAGGGAGGAATTATAGAGTCTGATGGTGGTGGGGAGAAAAGAGTTTCTGTGGTGTTCAGTGGAGCACTTTATGCTGGTGAGTCTGTGGCTAAAAGTTCTTCTCAGTTCAGCCACCACACTGTGGAGAGGGTGATCACTCTACAGTATTGTCACTTTAGAATGAATTTAGAATTAATTATATTGTATTTCAATTATATTCATTAAGATTTTTAAAATAAAACTGTATAGCTATTTACCCAATGTAAAAATCGAAAAGCATGGTGAAGTTCTATTGTCTGTATTCTTATACTTCTAATGGTAAAATGAATGTGTTTTTGAAAATAATCGGCGTACCAACGTGACTAAACTGGATCGTGGTTAAATATGAGATTTAATGGTGCAGTGATGGATTTTCTAAAGAATCATAATGTCAAATCATTTTAGTGTCAGAGGCTTACGCCTTAAGGTTAAACCAATATATTATTGATCTGGTGGCTTTGTTTTTATGCGTTCAACTTGGTGGCAATACACTCAACTCCATAACAATTATCACCCCTCAAGAAACAGAAAAAAACTAATTAATGATTCAGATGTACCTCAAAAATGCTTGGATAAATTGATTACCATTTAGATAATAAAAATCTTTCCTAGTTGTCTTAGCTTAAGAGTAGTGCATTCTTTCAAAAATCATACAGGACAAAAGTATTGGCACTCCAAAAGAATATTGTAAATAAATTGAGGGAAATTTGCATATTTGGAGAGAAAAATACTTATTTTTATAGCCTCTAGTATATAGGAACTGTATTGTTCTCCATTATCTGTTTTGGTTTCACTGAGGTATAAATATTTCACAAATGTAAAATACAATAGTTATCTCGACTTGGGTAAAACCAAATGAAGGTTGTGCACCTGCACAGAAAATTAGCTGTCAGTTGAAAAGACCATTAAACAAAGAATTGTCAGGATGCATGAGCTTACTGCTCTTACAAACAATGAGGTGGACAGTAAGAAAGGCAAAGAGGAACCCATAGATTAAAGTTTCATGACTGCGCAGTTGAGTCTTGGCGGTTTTAAATTTCAGAATCCACTGTCAGACTCCACCTTCAAGACTAGAAGCTTTTTTGGAGGAGTTCCATCAAAGAAGCCTTTGATAAAAGCAAGGCACAAAATACAGTGAATTTTGCAAAAATGTGAACTGTAAGTGGAGTTGTGTGAGGTCAAATGAGAAATTGGTCAAACACATACACTGTCAGATAAGAGGCTGGATTATTGATACTTCGGGGCTGTTTGTTGCTAGTGGTCCAGGGCTCTAAAAACTAATGACATAATAAATTCCACTAAATACCAAGAGATTTGTGCCCAAAATCTGTCTTTTTTAACCTTCTGGCAGTGGGTGGACCTTTCAGTAGGATAATGACCCCAAACACATCAGAATCCACACAGAAAAGGTTGCAGGAACACAAAATCTCTCAAAAGCTTTGCAGTGGATCTCTAAGTCTCCAGACTTCAACCCCAATAGAAAAGTTGTGCTGTGTATTGAAGAGCATAGTTCACAAGTGAAGACCTAAGAACATCAGGGAACTGGAAATATTCTGCATTGCAGAGTGGTTCAAAATGCCTTAACAACCTTGTGAATCATCACAGGAAGTGGCTCAGTGCTGTTATTCTCCACCAGATACTAATAATAGGGTGCAAATATTTTTATAACCTATGTTTAAAATAATGTGTTACTGAAGAAAACATAGTGTGAAAAAATACTATTTTGTTTAAGCCTGAAATGTCACTCATTGCATGTGTGGTTTATTTAACATATAGATTTTAGCTCATTTTCATGAAGGGTGCCGGTCATTCTGGAGGTGGCTGTAACTGTGATCATATCCACCAAATATTCAGAAGCTGTTCTGTGTCCTTTCTGGACTTAATGGTTTTATTTGTCATGCTCTGTCTTGTGATATATCAGAGCAAAAAGTCACAAGAGGCCATGTGTACCCATGGTTTTGTACTTACGTTACGACTGCACAGACACACAGACACACAGAGACACAGGAATAATATACAATATAAATAAATCTAAATAAATCCAATAAAAGCTCTGCATGAAATATACTATGCTATAAACACATAAATAAATAACTTACAGTTAAGTGAATTTCTAATAGCATAAATAGTGGTTATGAGTCTGTTATTGCACATAGTAGAGATCAGTAGTATGTAAGTAATACTGACCTAAGTAGTGATATTCTTATGTCAGTATTACTTATGGTAAGACTACTGCACATAATAATAAGATAATAATGCGCATAATAATGATGATTTAAACCCAATAAGAAATTGCTTAACTGAGTAGCATCGGGTTATTGCACAGATATATGGGTGTGTGGCAGGGGGTGGAGTTATACACATGCATGTACCAAAGCCTGTCTGCAGAGAAGAGAGGACGGTTTATTCTGTCTTGTCTTTTTATTACGTTCTGCTTTCATACTTCAAATGAACCAAACCAGAGTGAGTCTGGAAGCCAGCCGAGACCGACCTGCTCAGGGGGTCTTGGTCCACTTTGTCTGAAGCGCACCAGGGTTCTCATGGCAGCATTCTCACTCGCTCTAATGCACCACACTAATAGAGAAAGCACACCAGGGTTCGTTTTAATCAAACCAAACCGGCCAAGTCTGAACACACTCCCAGATTCGAGTCCTTCAGTTTAACATGAGGCATAACCCACTCATTTACAGAGAAGTTATTCGAGAGCTCTTTTGTGTCCACACAGTGTGGAATTAGAGTTGACTGCGGCGTGAAACAGCAGTCCTCACTGAGAGTGTATTGTAGGTCTGGACTAACCGATATGTAGTCCTTTTCTTCAAGGTGCTCTTAATGCATGTGGAAGTGGATGAAACAGCAGTGGGCCTCTACCATTAGCCTCTCTCACTCAGAACGCTGTAGGACAGAGAGACACTCAGTTCCGACCCCGTGAAACCACAGCGTACCGCGCCAAAGAGTCACTGTTGGGAAGAAAATAATCAGAAAATTTTATTGACTCCGGAGGAAACTGCTTATGCTACGACTGCACAGACACACAGAGACACAGAGACAAGAACAATATAAAATATAGTATAAACATAAGGTCAAAATAATCTCTCCAGAAATACTCGGAAAATGCTTAGCACTAAATACCCTGTGCTATATACACAAAACACTGTGGTCACTAAGAGAGGTGGATATAAATACATAAATAAAGAAAATTACTGCTAGTAAAAGTACTAGATAAATAAATAAAAGTACTTCTAAGTAAATGTACTAAATAAATAACTAAAATAAATAAAATGAAAAGTAAAAGATAAATAAATAAAATGACTGCTAAGTAAAAGTACCTGTATTGTTTTCTTTCTTTCTTTCTTTCTTTTTCTTTCAAGGCTACCCCTACTTCTTCATGCTCTGTAGATTTCACTGTTTGTACTAAAGAATCAGCTCTAACTACATTATGCATGTTGTCATGATCAGGCAAAAATAGAACCGTTTTACTCCTCTTTTTTGAAAAAGATGCTGTTTTTGAGGTGTCTTTTGTCAAGATGACAAAAAGAATAACAGCAAACACCAGTACAGGCAGTTTTGTTCAGCCTGGTTGACTGAGATATGAAGACAGTTTACTCCGAGGAGCCGTGGTGCAGTGCTAACAGTTTACACTGAAGATCACAGAGCACAACAGCCTTTTGCAGATCACTGCAGAAACAGGCATCGGGGAAGAGTGTGCTCAGTCCCCTGCCGCATACAGAGGCACCTTTGAACCTAAAGAGTGACAGTTTCTCTCGCCTGCCAAGCAATTTGTTGAGTGGTGCATTTTGTCGGCCCGGCTTTCATAGCAGGAAAATGTTGGACCATCATTCTGTCAATCATGTCTAATTTTGCCAATCACAGGGAGAAAAAAATTACATGATGAAACTGGCAGTTAACAGCGGGGAAAGGAGCTGCTGAGGCTCTCTTGAAAGCTTATTTAATCTCTATGATTGTGAAGGATACACTGAGACTTAACTGTAGCTTTGAACTTTTACATTTTACATTCACAATACATGCACTACATGTGAGTACATATGTATCTCGTTATAGTTAACATTTCCAGCCTTATACTTAAGCAGTTTACTTATTCCACGTTTTGCTCAACAAAGAATATTTCTCTTGGCTAGTGAAGGTGCCAGCCGGTAGCCTTATGTGTTGTTTGTATAGTCTGTATGTCAGTCACTGGTATCTGTGGACTGTATCAGAGACCGTCAGAAAAGCCTCTGCTTTGAATGGCACTTGAAGGCCATTGCCTTGAGAATGGTCTTATCAAATGCCAACCTTTTCCTACCCTCTTGTGAAAGTGATTTGACTACAAAGTCTAAACACAGGCTTTGTTGCACAGTCAAAGCTGAAGCTAAAGTGAAATGGCAGATTCTTACTCTTCATTTGTGGCTTGATAGATTGTCTTGATTGCTGAAATCTGGGAGTATGTAACGTGCAGACTCTTCTGCTATTTGAATGCATGTGCCTGACCAGTGCAGCTTACAGATGCAAATGTGAACCAGGCTGAATTTCCTCAGCGTCTCCCAGTAGGTCATGCTCCACTTACGCTGAGCAAGGACTCAAGAGACACCAACATGAATAGAAACAGAAATGGTTCCATTGTCAGGGCGCAGCTCTGAGCGTCCACGGCTTCATTCATTTTACAAGTGTTTTCTGGTCTTGTTTATTAATGATCTTATTCAGTGGATTGAAACTGGTTGGTTTGAGCATCTTCCCTAGAGTGGTCTACCTGACGAGATTAGAACAGACTGTCAGGGTTGCCCTTTTCTTGCCTGTATAAATACCTGAAAACATGTACGTACGCTGTTAAGCTGTGTAAGTAAATTAGGTTTTGTAGAGGACATGCCCTTCGAGATGAATGTTCGTGAGAGCAGGGAGGAAGGCTCTTATCATCCAGACAGTTGTGTGTACATGTGCCCTTGAAGAATACATACATGTATGATAGGACAAGCAGTTAAAATGGTTTTGTGTCAAGTACATAACACATTGTGCATGGTGCTGTCGCTGGTCCTTGGTAAAGTGTTCCAGCCAGGCTTGTGTCCAACCACTGGCAGCCGAGCATAAGCGTTAGCATTAACACAGGCCCTGGAGGGCTGGAGCAGCATCTGGACAGTCATGCTCCATTAACCGGAGCATTCTGCTCTACAGCGGCTAAGCTAGCACTGCTTTGGCATGGCTGCCAGGGTGATGTTCGCTGCTATGAATCCCGAGACCCTCGGGACCCCCTGCCTTGAAAAACAGAGCTTCTCTAACCCCCCACCATTTCCCATGTCACAGCGGGCCTGTCTGGGCTTGGTGTTAGCGCAAACAGCGCCATGTAGCAGTACATTTAATGTTTTTTACTGACTCCAGAACAGTGTTGCAAGCCTTGCAATAGGATTCCCTCCTTCCAAAAAAATATTTCTCGTTTTTGTTAGAAAAGCTGCCCCTCTTCTCTATTCACTCCAATTCTTTGTACTAAAGGATTAGCTGTAACAATGCTGAATTTTGTAATCATCAAATTTTGGCATCAGAATTGACTCCTTTACTTAAAAAAAGTTGATGTTTTAAAGGTAAATGGGTTTGTCATGATGATGAGAGAACCATGATACTTGGGTGACTCAAAATAGAGCGAGGACAAGGATTGCTCTCGTCAAAGCTACATTGCACCTTGTGTCTCACACCTCTCTGAAGCATAAGGGGATGTGTGCCCACTGAAGGCTTTTATTTACACATTAGGTGCTAAAATGAGCAAGCGACGCTGTACTGGCTTTGGCAGCACATATTTGTAGCGTAATATAAATCGGAAAGGGTGTGAGAGACGCCAAGCATTCACTGTTTACTACGCATGAGCACTAATGCAGTGTTCAACTTTACTGGAAAAGTGCTGGAAAATGTGGAAGGGTCCATGTATTCTGGACTTAGAAAGGTCAGAATGTCAAAGATAGTGAGAAAATTTCATTATTGTGAAATCTGTTCTCAGATATTTTAGTTCTATCCACTGTATTATTTTACATGACATGGTTGAATACAGTTTAATAAGTGTGCCAAACTTAGAGTGGTTGGTTCTATCCAACAACACACCAAATGTTTATGTCTGGATAAATTTTACATACTGGGCCGTGGTCACACTATGTGGTTCTGTTAGAGTGAGATGTTAGCCTTCACCTGTTTTAAAAGCTCTATTTCTTCACACAATGCAAAAAAATTATTTTTGGCCTAACAAATTGTCCTTTTGACTGCACTAATCTGTACTTTCCTGATTTAAGTTATGTTCTTGTTTTTCTCATAAGCATGGATCTGTTTTGTCGATATGAGTGTGTGAGTCTCCTGTTAGGTAGGTAAAAATAATAAAATAAGATTAAATATGGACAGAAACTACAGAATAACAGGTGAAAATACAGGTTAAAATCAAAAATTTAAAATCTAAAATCCAAAGCTAAAAGAAGGGAGGTGGACTTTAAGAACCTGAACGCAAATGTTGAACCCAGGAGCGGTCAGATCTGTCAGGTACCAAAATACATTTTTATATATGTATTTTATACATTCTATATTTAGAGTATGTAGCACAGAATCTTAAAATTTCTTAGATTTTCCTTCTCAAAATTAATAATTTGAGGAATGTTACTATGATGAACATCACAGACACAATCTGTTGGTAGAGAAGCTCGACAACAGGCTCAGAATTTGATGTTGGCCTGCTGTCACGCTCTTGTTCAGTCTGACCAAACAGGCTGCAGGTCAGATATTTTCTTATAAAGGTGGTTTAATGTTTCCATCCTCTGTTTTTGTATGCACTAAATTAGAAAGGTAGTACTGGTTTGCTGCAGTGTAAGCCGAGGTGTTTCTTAGCAACTGTGCTCAGTGGAATAATGCAGATATTGTATTGCTTTTCAACCAATCAGAATGTGCTGTCAGAAGTGATAATTCATTTGGTCATACGTGAACACACCACAGCACGTTGTGTGAACAGCACGAAATTCTTCCTCTGCATTAAACCCATTCACCAAGTGAAGTAGCGGGCAGCCAGGAACACGGCGCCCGGGGGGCAGTGTGTGGGGACGCTACCTTATTCAAGGGTACCTCAGAGGTGCCTAGCGGTCTTGGGAATTGAACCCATGACTTCCTGATCGCAAGGCGAACGCCCTAACCACTAGGCTACCAGCTGCCCAAACCAACAGAACCAACTGTTGTATAAAAAATAATATTATAACATGACATATAATAATATAAGGGATTGGCAAGTTGCTTAAAGACCTTAAACAGCCATGCTCAAGCCATTTTAACTCATATTTTCCCTCAATGCCTATAAATAACAAGTGCCAGACTGAGAAAATAATGAGTTTCATCATGGGTGTACGAGAGCTAGGAGAAATTGTGAAATTATAATAACAAGTAAAGCATGAAAAATGTAGATACGCAGCCTCAGACAAGAGCCTTTTAACAAAACGATAGAAGAGCAGATAGAAGAGCGCGGTTGGAATTCAGCCAGCTTTCTTCAGCTGTCGCTTATCGTGATTAGCACTAATAATCGTTCTTTATGTGTCATCCTTGAAATGCCCAGACAAGCTCATATCTCTTCCATGAGAACGGAATATGTGATAAAAACACAATTAAGGCACGATCGCTTGCATGTGCGCTCCATGGAAAAAGACTCTTTGACCTTTGATGTGTCTTTTCTTTAACATGTCTCTCTTTATTCTTTTTTTCTCGCTTCCCTGCTCCTGCGCTCCCTCCCAACACTGAAGGAAGTGGAGGTAGGTAACCATTTCTAATTTTGGCTTTTTCATTGTGTCTTTTTGTGCGTTTTTTTGGAGGACCACCCAGAGAAGGTGGGTTTAAATTCTCTGATGTTGGTAGAAGATCTGGAAACTAGAAGATCATTTATGTCTTTCAGCTTCTAAAAGGCAAATGTAATTTGATCATTTATATCATGTCATTCATTTTAGGGTCATCAGGGAGAAAGGGATAAATGTACTTTACACAGATAGGATTAAATTAGGTTTGATTTTTGGCCGGAGACCCAGGTAACCATGGTTGTTGACTGAATTAGGATGCGCTTCTCGGTTTGAAGCAGAACCGCAGAACACCGGCATGCCTTCTCTTTTAGTCACCGTCTGTGTTGCACAGATTGAGTGAGTTTCCACTGGTTCTGTTCCTGTGGGTGTGAACTTGTGTAAAGTTGTGATCTGTGTTGCCATGGTGACAGAGGCACAAGTTCTTTTCCATAAACCGTTAGTGCTGATTTTATGATTATAGTATATTAGTTAGTATTTTAGTTAGTATATTGCTTAATGAGCTTTAAAGAATAGTCAGTGATGTCTTTAATGATGCCTTTAGTATTATCATAATAAGGCTCTTGCAGAGGTGCACTGAACTTTTTAATACTGTATATTAATATGTCATACACAGTATAATTTTTTTGTGTTTTTTTAGGATGACTACGTCCGAACTGTGGAAGATCCCCAGGGTTCTGAGGAAAGTGAGTACAATATAGTTTTATAAAGCTACATCCTAATCAGAAATGTGCAGGGTACTCACAATACCTCTCATCACACCTGGAAATAACGTGTTGTTTTGATCTGATCATAAGTGTACAGCCCGCTGTAGTCTGTTTATGAGTCTGCCGTGTGTTTTGCTCCGTGTTTGTGTTTCTCCATGTTTTGTCACTTTGTGGTCCCCATATCCGTCACATCATAGACTCTCTCACTGACACACATTGTGAAGGCGACTCGGCCGTCGGCTCTCTCTCCTCATACACTGCAGAGCCAACTCGACCACAAAAATTGTTTTTTTAAACGATCAGTTCTCGGGCCCTGATCAACAAGTTGCATACACACACACACACACTGCACCGTTTTGACACTGGAACAGTTCCAAAATTCTGCACAAGCTCAGAGGAGAAACAGTGCCTTTTTTAGCTATAAAAAGAATAATAAAAATAAAACTTCACACTAATAACGGAAACCACATTTAAACTTAAACAAAGTCAGGGAATGACAGAGGGGAAAAAGACGAGATAGGGAGAGACTGTTTTATATATACACACACACACACACACACACACACACACACATATATTTAAATAAACAGGTTCATCATTTCCGTTTGCAAAGACCACATGCTTTGTTGTAGCCTTCTGGTAATTAAAACATTTAATATGATACTTTATAAAATAAAATGTTAAATATGATGCAGTTAGTGTGCAAATGAGTATGTACTTCTGTTCACTAAGAGAACGTCAGTTGAGTAGGCGGTCCATCAGTGGACCTATTTGCATACACATTGCTAATGGATGTGACCTTATGAGGCTCAGACCACCTCTGAATGTGGTTCCAGCATGCAGATCTCAGTGTCTTCTCAATGCATCCTGGGCACATTTACAAATGTCCATGTGTGACTGGACCACCCAAGATGATGTTAATGCCAGTCGCATGGTTTATAGGAGCGGGGCTGTGCTGCCAGTTCAATAAATATCAAAGCAGTCTTTCCTGAATCGTGTACTTCTCACCGCTCACATTTTCTGGCCTCTTCAGATTGATTGACAATGATATGAGAAGTCAGTCATCATTGTGCCAGCAGTTTACTGTTATCAGCCTGTAGTGCTCTGACAGCCACGCTCTCTTACAGATTAAACAAACCCTTGAAGGTAACTGGTTCATTTCTCTCCGTCTTTTCAAAGTGTTCATTTATCTGTTACTAACAATCACTCTTTTCTGAGCACTTTCCATCTTTCTGCATTAGAGAATATAATCCAGCTTCAGACACTGTTGAGTTCTGGAGCATCCATCTTAATGTTGGCAGATAGGAGTTGTGTCTGACCCTTAAAGCTCACAAATGTTGCTATATTATTCAAATGTAATTATGTAAGTACATATTCAATTAAATAGTCAGATAAACAAAAAATTAAATTGCTGAAAGTGTTAGAAAAATGACAAAACCATGGCAAAAAGGATGTTTTTTCTTTCTGTCAAACACGGCAGATAAATTTTATATCACAGTAAAATATCTCATCTCTATTTATGAAGAAAAATGTGGTGTTGACTAAACTTTTAGCATTTCAGAGAATTGTTCAGAAACAGTCAGAAATGTTTAATTTCAAACTAAAACGTGTTAGTTATTGTTTGTTATTGATAACTTTGGCTTAAAGATGCTGTTCTGCATCCAGATTGATGTCTAGAGTGCTCTGGAGTCCAGTGTAAATCTAGAGCTGCAGGCTGGAGCTGTAATAAAGCTCTTTAATGTGTGTTGTAGATGAGCGCTGATATATATTGCAGTGCTTTGCTCTTGCGCATAAAAGGAACAAATTGTAAAAACTTCACCTTGCTATTACTCATCTGAGCAGTATTTTTGTGAATATTCCTCGTCAAATCATAAACATGATTACAGACCCACATACATTATATGGACAAAAGTATTGGGACACCTGACCATACCACAATCAGGGGCATTGCATTCAAATCCATAGACTTTAATATGGAGTTGGTTCCCCCTTTGCAGCTGTAACAGCTTCCACTCTTCTTGGAAGGCTTTCCACAGGATTTTGGAGTTTCTGTGGGAATTTG
>JBBPCZ010000115.1:40192221-40211978 GCA_037974445.1 Brycinus macrolepidotus | reverse complement strand
CCCCCCCCCCCCCCCCCCCCCCCCCCCCCCCCCCCCCCCCCCCCCTCCCCCCCCCAACCCCCCCAATAAGTAATAAGTTGTTACGTAATAAGTAACAAGTTTGATATACATGAGAAGAATTGCAAACATGGTGAAATTTAGCCTTAAGGGTCAATGTTCAAAAATTCATAACTGAAAAAATGTTTAGAGGAGAGAAGAGCTATAGGATTTACACATTTTTACATTTTTTTTGTTAAGAAAATTCTTTTCTTGGCAAGAAATGACACAAATAATCACATACAGATAGCATGTCTGCTAACAGCTCAGCATCAGGTTGTATAATCTGATGTGTGCATTAGAGCCTGCTGTATTCATGACTCCTGTGCATGCTCCACAGTTAATCACTTCTGATCTAATGTCTGATAATTGTCCATTGTGCCAGGAGAGCAATACGTGCGGCTTTTAAGAACAAACAGCGTGGCGCCATCTTAACCACTCACTACATGGAGGAGGCGGAAGCTGTGTGTGACAGAGTGGCCATCATGGTCTCTGGCCAACTCCGGTTAGTTCAGCTCAGATTTTCTTTTCACCCACTGATTGACGTTTAAACTTCCTTCTTAAAACCTTCCGTGGTATGGTGTATTTTTTTTGTACATATGCTCCCTTTCCAGTGTATTATCAGCGCTGTTCTGTGCCAGTGTTTGAGGGTGTTTAATGCAAATGTGTACATGTGCTGCATAATGAAAAGGCTTGTATTAGGACTGTTTAGGACTGTTTGGTCTACTCTGTTGTAACCTTTTAGTGTGACTGTTTACATTGATGGTGTTATTCAGTCATTAGTTCAACAAGTGATTTAAGTAATTAAACGATTGATTTTAGTTACTGCACTGTAAGTGATAATGAAGGCCACACTGCAAATACAAAGTGGATTTCTGGAAATCAATTATGTGAATTTCTGCAGGTGTATTGGCTCCATCCAGCATCTGAAAGCTAAGTATGGTCGAGGCTACAGTCTGGAGATCAAGCTTCGAGAAGAGCTCACAGGCCTCCAGCAGGTGGCACTGCTACACAAGGAAATACTGAGAATCTTCCCTCGTGCTGCACGACAGGAGAGGTATGTATACAGAACAGCGGTAAAGGGGAAAGAAAATCTGCTTTTGTTTACATTTGTTGCCTGTTGTGTTGCAGTTTTGCTACCCTGATGGTTTATAAGATTCCAATGGAGGACGTGAAGTCACTGGCCCAGGCTTTCTCTCGGTTAGAGAGTGGTAAGTGCCTGCAGAATGCATAAGTTTAGTGTTTTAGTAGTTCATTTTAGTACATGATTACTTGCACTCTCCGTCCTTGTGTCACTTTATTGACTTAGCATGTACCCCCTGTGTCTATACAGCTAAGCAGAACTACAACTTTGAAGAATATAACTTTTCTCAGTGCACGCTCGAGCAGGTTGGTGATTCTTTTCA
Organism: Brycinus macrolepidotus; assembly: GCA_037974445.1. Lineage (NCBI taxonomy): Eukaryota > Metazoa > Chordata > Actinopteri > Characiformes > Alestidae > Brycinus > Brycinus macrolepidotus. The sequence goes on along the minus strand of JBBPCZ010000115.1, from coordinate 40,210,536 downwards.
GTGATATTGTCACAACCAGCAACTCTAAGGCGAGAAACACACTTCATGCCAGTATGTGATCACAAATGCTTTGAGCTCCGCAAACATAGTTATGTACTTCGTTATAAAAAGCCTGGACACTTTTCATACTGCAGCACAAACTGATTTGTGAGCGTTGTAGCATGAGACGCTATAGTGACAGCCAAGCCTGACCAACTTGTCTTGTACCACCATCATGCTGTCGTCGAGTCAGCTGTCAAAGCAGACCAGTTTGACAAATCTCTCGCAACACTGATTTGTTAGTGTAAACATATGAGACATTGTTGCCCCTTCATTCCAGTAGAAAGCAGCACACACTGTACTGATCACATGTTTCATTACTGTGGCTTTTGGAATAGATCTCAGTAGATCTCATATATAGATAATCTGGTTTATCTGTTGTCACCCCCCGGACTGCTGAAGGCATTTTCCTTAAGTGTTCAGGAACCCTGCTGTATCTAAACCATAATGCGATGGCATGGAACTTGCAGCACACTTTGATTTTTCAGTGTATCGGTAGCAGTGTTTTTGACGTGCAATTCTCTCCCCACAGTTTATGGCCGATCATCATCCCAAAACCGCGTCCATGGAGTCGAACTAGCGGAAAGTTTTTTTCTGTCAGAGCTGCTTTTGTTATTGTGGTCGTTTAGTATTTATAATCTTGTTTGAACATTTTCTCAGCATTCTTTAGCTGTGCGACAAATACCTAACCCAGTTAACTTGTTACCGGTGGTCTGGTACATCTTTGCATTTCTCACAATGTTGAAGATAAATTTGTTAGCGTCATAGAAGACTCCCACTGAAATTTAGCATCAGCCCAAACAGACAGTCGTGCTTGTGCTTCGTCGACTTTCCAGCTGTTAGTTTGAATCTCCTTTGTTGTTTTTTGAGCGGACAGTAAAAAAAACAATGGCCTCTTTCCATGTTGTGATGACATTTCGACCAATCAGAAAGCAGTGATCAGAATCAGAATCAGAATACTTTATTGATCCCGGAGGAAATTGCTTCAGCTTGGCTGCGGCACGCTTTTGTCCCTGCTGTTTAGCAGCTCGGGTATGCGTCGCTTTATTTGTAGTGGAAAAACATTTGTTTGCGGTATGGCACAGTTCCTTGTGCCAGTGGAAAAGCGCCATAAGGGTTTCAGCTGCTGTGGTAACATACAGTGTATGGCCAAAAGTATGTTGACATTAATAAGCTAATAATCTGACCCCAACTGTTACAGGTTGAACCACACACACTATCAGCAAGTGAAATTTCTGGTTGGCTAGACCTGCCCTGGTCAACATTAATTGCTGTTATTATGAATTGGAAGTATCTAGGAGTAATATCAGCTCAGCATGCCAGGCACAATTCTTCCAACTTTGTGACAACAGTTTAGAGATGGAGCTTTCCTGTTCCATTATGACTCTGTGCACAAAGAAAGATCTGTAAATTCACGATTTGATGAGTTTGGCGTGGAGGAACCCCAATTGCCTGGACAGAACCCAGCTGAACACCTTTGAGCTGGAACGTTGATTCTGAACCAGCCCTTCTGGTCCAGTATCAGTATCTCACAGATGCTCTTTTGACTGAATGGACGCAGATTCCCACAGGCACACTCCAAACTCTTCCAGTAAGCTTTCCCAGAAGAGTAACAGCTGCAAATTTTGGGGGCAATTTTATATTAGCAAAGATGATTTCAGAATGGGTTATTCAAAATGCTCTTATGGGTGTAATGGTCACATGCTTGTCCACATACATTTGGCCATATAATATAAGAAGGCACAATTTGTTTGTACAGCAGAAATGTATGTTTGTGTTGCATTGGCAGAGCAGTCATTTGTTTGCATACTTGCACTGAATGTGTTTCTGGCCTAATCATCTTTTCTGAATGTTTTTTTTAATCCTTTGGTTTCTGGATCCTCATGGGTTGATGATATGTGCATGTCTCAGGTTTTCATGGAGTTTGCTAAAGAGCAGGAGAACGAAGAAGAGGAAGTGGGCTCTCTCAGCACCACCTTCCAGTGGCAGCGGCTCCGGCAGGACGGCCCAGCATCCTTCAATCACACTGACAGCTTTGTGCACCAGCTGTGAGCTCCTTCAGCTGTCTCTCTGTCTCTCTTATTCCCTCCCTGTCTCCCCCTCCTCTTGTACATGTGCCACTCTCCTCACTCCAGATAATGAGTGCCCCCATACGAGGCGCACACTGATGAGGGTCTCTAGGCCCATAGAGTTGGCACAGGCGCTGACATAGCCAGCATCATGTGTGTCTCAGCTGATGTACATGCTTGTACTGGCATTGTAATTGTGGTGTTCTTATTTTTTTCCTTTTTTTGTTTTTAAAATTATTTTTTTTATTATTGATATTCTTACCCAGTAGGATGCACTATCCATGAACTGCTTCATGTTTGTCAATCACTGGCCTTGGTGAACAGGTTTGAAACATCTCCACCTGTCTCAGTCTTACCTTTCTGCTGTTGTGAACTTAATCCATGTGTGTCAGTGCAGAGAAAGAAGGAAACTCATCCCTTGCCATCAGGAACCTTGACTGAACCAAAGCAGTGTGTCTGCAACTTAACCACCCTAACACTCGCTCACATTGAAAAGGTGCTTTTGGTGTCTGTAGCATGGGACCTTTTGTTACATCTACTGTATATAGACTTATGTAACAAAGGAAGTCTAAAAATGTTTTCTTGAGTATTGATGCACGTGCTTGAACCTTCCCAAGCAATGGGAGGTGCTGTGGGAGGAACTTTATACTAGCTGCGTTGCTCGGTTCTGAAGTGTGTTTTTTTTTTTTTTTGTTTTGTTTTGTTTTGTTTTGTTTTGTTTTTGGACCTCGGCAGAGTACCACAGCTCAGTTGCTGAGGTATACCAGCATGTGGAGACTCTCTGCTTCACAACCCCACCAATGGTGGCCTGCCACCCAGGCATGCTGAGCTTCCTCTGTCTCTGCTGCAACAGAGGAGCTCTCGGACTCCTCTCCTCAAACACCAGCACGCATTTCAGGCCCTGCAACCACGCCCAGCTCTCCAGAGGCTGAGGTCCGAAGATAAGGCATGGACCTGTACAAACCAATAGAGTCTCAATGGCAAGGAAATGATTACACAAATTTAAGAACTTTCCCCTCTTCATCCCTGTCTTTGTCTAGCTTTCTTCTTGTTGTTGTTGTTGTTCTTCTTTTTTTTAACTTGCCTGGTGGCCTTCCTATGGAAAAGATTAAATGTCCAAAATGATTGAGACAATAGCTTGAGAATGTAGTTCCCATGCTCAGAAGCATGTAGCGCTCCAAATCTATCAAAAACAGAAACATGGCCTCGAGACAGTGCGGAAGACTTTGAAGTATGAGGACTCTTTTCCGTCACCATTTGAATTATTTAAAAGGTGATTACTTGTAAGCGAGGCCTTGAGTGCGTGACAGCAAATTGGTAATGTTTTGTTCAGAAGCACAGTCTGTGTCTGAAAGGTCTTTAACACACTGTCTTAGCAAAGATAAAGTTCCTTAGAGCTTTACGTTGGAGAAATCAAGTTTTAATGCGGGTTTAAGATGCATCTTAACAGCGTATTCAATTATTTTTCTTTTTGGAAGAGTCTGAATCCAAGAAAATCTGAATTCATCTTCAGTTGGTGTGACAAGTGACAGTTTAACAGACAACCGTTTAATCCTTACACGCTGTGAATTGTGCTAAAAAGGAGATCTAGCAGATTGTTGCAAGCTATTCTTTACAAAGCTGCTTGTGTTGCATTAAAATCGTTGTGGAGTTTGCAATAAAGTGTTATAATCTTAATTCTTGTAGAAAGTGTCCATCTTGGTCTTCAAGCATTTTGACTCAGAGGTTTAGAGAGGCGAGGAGATATCGTGCTTCTGCCTGAAATCTGACCTCCAGTTGTGTTGCTGAAGCTCAGATCACATTTTTTTCATCTGAATTATTGTAGAATACTTAATTTTGTGATTTGAGTGTGGGGAAAGATTCAGTTTAATAGTCACCACTCTTAACATAGATTAGAAGTTTAGTTATTGTGCATATTAATGTTAATGCCATTTTGATGTCCAGACAGCATTTTCTGGTATGGATCTTGATTGGTTTAGATGGTTCCAACAGACTTTATTGTAAATTAATTCTGATTGGCCTGAAAGAGCTTTTAGGAGCCATTTGTTCTCTGTTGCACCTTCGTCCTTGTCCAAGTTGTTGCTTCAGCCAGGTGGTCTCTTATATAAAGTGCTGCTGGAAGACGTGGGTTAATTTGTAGAAAAAGCTGTTGGCGTACGTTTGGCTTTTTTAAAGGGTGGTTGTACCTTTTTGTACATATTTCAGTGTTTTTCTCTTCACTACCCAATTTAAAAAATATTTTTTGGGTTCAGCTCTCCCTGAATGTGAAAGTAGGAAAGTAGTCACAGCCTGCTTAAACCAGTCCTCAAAAATTGTAATCTATGTTAAGATGGTGTATTGTGTTGAATTTAGTATTACTATAAACTCTATTTTATTTATACTGAATTTGGGTCTTGGAGGGCTTTTAAAACATTTATACTTGGAATATTTACACTTGACTAACTCCAGCTGCTCCACGCAGACTTGTCATGTCAGTCATTGTCATTTTATTTGTAATATTTTTAAGAGGCAGTTGTGGAGTTTTGACCATTTTTTTTCCCCATAGCATTAGGAGCAGTGCACTCGAAGCATTAAGACCAGTTCACGTTTGGGAAGATGCGTGTTTTAGCATCTACAATAAGAAAAAAACAAAACAAAAAAAACCATCAGTAATCTGATGTGAATGTGTTGGATGTTGTTGGATTTGTTCTCCTTAGTTTGAAAGTACTGCTTTTTGTTTGTGAATCGTCTTAAGGGCAGGGGAGTGGCAAGTTGCTATTTTTTACTAAATGAGCTTTATTTTTGCACATATGTAGCCTCTTATACTGGTATGGTAGAACATCTCTGTGTCATTGATTTTCCTTTCTTAGATTTTTAGTTGGTTTGGGATATGTTCAGTGAAATTTATTCTACAGTTGAGCTATTCATTTCTTCCAAAGTGCAATATATAAATACCTTGTGTCTGTGTGGTCACTGCTTCCTGTAAATGAAATGTCATGGCTAACTGCAATATTGATGTCGTCCCTTTTGTGAACTCAGAATTGTCTTGCAGTAAAATGTAGCCACTAATATGTAACCTTGTAAAACGCTTTTGCTTTGCACTCTCATCATTTAGTGCCCTGATAATAGAAAAAAAAATAAGACACGTGAAAAAGAATTATTTGAAAAATAAAAATTGAATCATTTAAAAAGAGATGAAATTCATTCAATTTTAATGCAAGGATTGCACAAAGATCTGTTTTTATTTTTAGTTCTGAGATTCAGTGAAGCCTCATTGATCCTCACTGATAATAGACGAACTTCAGTACTCCCTTTATTTTTATTCGATTGCCTCTGAACACTGGAAAAAAATAAACTATTTATTTCTATTGATTTGATTTGCTGTATTATGCAATATTTTTAAGAAGTGTGCACTGTTTTTCTAGGAACTCTTATTGTGCCACGTGACCTGATGTGCTTGTTGCTCATTTTTGTGCTGGTTTACACTTGTGTACACACACACACGCACAGTCGGTTTCAACAACCCTTGTTTCTCCATCTGTGTAAAGCATTTACCCCAGAGGATTTAAATAAAGAAATGGATGAAAACTATACGCGGCTTTTTCCCCCCGTTGTTTGCCTACGGTGTCTAAAGGCTATTGGAGGAAAAAATTCTGAAAACTTGATTACAAAACCAAGAACACTCTTTCCAGATGCCCTTGATCAGTAAAGGAAAGCAGGGATGGACATCCTCTGGTGACGCACAGCTCACGGAATTGTAAAAGGTAAAGTGGCATTTGGCAGACGCCCTTATCCAGAGCGACTTACAATCATTAGTTGCAGGGACAGTCCCCTTGGAGCAACTGAGGGTTAAGTTTCTTTCTCAAGGATACAATGGTAGAAAGGTGGGGGTTTGAACCTGCTACTTTGTGGCTCCTACCACCCCTTTTATTGTCTACTTCACCTCAAATTATTGCCGGAAAGCAAAGCTTGCGCATCAGAATTCATGGGTATCAGAAAGTTGCCTGTTGGACAATTACCTGTTGGTATGCCTGAGAATATATTTCAATTCTGTGTCATCCTAAAAATTAATAAAAGTTATATTTAGCCTGTTTGTGATGATGAACAGAGGTGTATTCCCTGAATCTGACACACCAGACTTCTGTGGTAGTGTTTAAATCTCTGTCTTTTGTAGCGCTTTACAATAAGACTACCCTTACAAAGGGTTTATAAATGATTTATAATCAAGTTGTTAATTAGATCGTGGACTGTTTATAAACCATCAATAAGCAGTTCCTAACAAGGTTTAACACTTATACATTGATGCAGGCTCACTATTTGGCAAAGTCTCAGATCTTGCTAGTTGCTGAGCTTATCTGGTCTTTCTCAGGCAGAATGTTAAACTGTCAGCTTCATCAGGGTTTTTTTTAACATGCTACTACAATTAAAACACCAGATCTTGCCAAATACTGAGCCTGCATCAACTGTTATAACTTATTTATAACTGCTTATTAAAGTTTTATAAACTGTCTGCAACCTAATAAACAACCTGATTATAAATCATTGATAAACCCTTTATAAGGGTAGTCTTATTGTAAAGTGGTACCCACTTTGTCATTTTCCAAATCAAAAATGACCATATTCAGACTTTCCAAATAGACAGAGCTCCAATCTATCAGCTCAACATAGTTGATCCAGTTGTGCTTCACAGAGATGCAGCAGCAGAAATATCTGTTGATATTAAAGTATGTGCAAATATTCTGTTTTAAGCTTCCTCCAACCTATTCCGCATTTCATTACTGAGGCACATTAATTGCCCAGTTAGTATTGTTCTAGTATTACTGACTAGTGTATCTGAATTAGTGCTGTGGTTCTCAGTCCTGGTCCTGGTCCTGGTGTCCACTGCTCTTCACATTTTAGACTTTTCTTTGCTCCCAACTTACTTAATGCAACTAGTGAACTAACTGGCAGAAACTGAGATGAACTGGGTGTGGTGGAGTAGGAAACACACAACATACTTGGCGGTGATATTGAAGGACCAGGATACAAATGCAGTTTGCTTTGCTTTTCTTACCTTGTTACACACACTGCGTGTACACTTTTGTTCACTCTTATTTGCAGCTGCTTTGGCTATTGCATCCACATCCTTGACGATGGTCAGATGGGAAACTCTGTACCCACCAACAGGGGGAAGTATTGTACAACGATTGAAGGTGACTTTATTGCATACTGAAAAGAAGAGTATATGCTGTTTTTGGCCAACATAACAAACATCCTTTGTTTCATCAGAAAATCCATCCTATTAACAGTTCTGGATAGGTATTACATATATTAACTTTGACATATGCGTTTAATGCAAAATTTCATGCTAGTCATGTTCCATTAACGTTTATTCCGACCTGGAAAACAGTTATGGCCCAACAGTTCAGGGTTATTTATCTGTAGATTGCCATATAGCACACAGCTGCTACCATCTGCTGGGCCATAACTATTTTTTGCCAATCTTATCCTTTGTGTCCTCACATACTTAAGCTGTTCTGTTTCTGGACAGATGGCGGGCAGTCATTATTATTCCCCAAGTTTGCGTCCCTGTAGGTGTTTTGGTGTGTTGATGAAAAAAATCAGTGAGTCATAGTGAGTTTAGGGACTTCTCACCTACAGTAAGCAGGACTGATATTTGCAGTACAGCTATTTGCCTCTTATAACTTTATCCAGAAAGTTTAGTGGTTGCTGTGGAACATCTTGTGTGCTGCTTGGTAGACTGAAAAATCACATTTTGGTGTTAAGGTTTGGATGTCAGGGTTCTGTGGTAACCAGGAAAAATAGTAGTAATGAATGCTGCTCCTGGTTTGTCACTTCTTTGTCATTAAATGACTTTAAATCCATTGATAGCTGCATGCAACACACCCTCCTGCCTCAAAGCTCAAAAAAACATGGGGAGAAAAATTTATGCAAATGTCCTTTGATTGTATCTCATTTTAATGTATTCGTTTTGATATGAAGGATTATAAAAGAAGTGAGCAATGTGTTTTCCTCTATTCCAGTGAAAGTTGCCTCTGTCAGACTCCTCTGTGAGTCATGAGGTGGTCAGAATTGTGATGTGGCCAGAATTCATCTATTTCATGATGTTTGTGAATAAGATTTAGGCAGTTTTTTTCAAACAGACTTTAAACAGCAGCCTTGCTGGATCCACTATTATAGCTGTTCAAATTTTTCATATTCAATTTCCTCTGTGTGCCGTGCATAAATATTGTCTCATGTTTGATCTCAGCAACATTTCTGGTTTTCAGTTCTCAAAGCTCTGCATACTGCCGGAGTATTTGGGCTTTTGTTGATTGCAACAGGTCCCGAGTAAAACAAAGAAATGATCAGGAGTTAAAAAAAAAACTAACTAAAAACTTTGCAGGATGTCAGGATGAGCTTAGATTCTATATGGTTTGTATGCAAGCAGTTGGTCTACCATACCATCTATTGCACATCAAATTAATCAAATTATGAGAGCCAGCAGAACATGTATATGAAACTGATGACCACCTAAAAAATCAACATACAGAAACAAGTCTTACAGCTATCTTGTATTTGCTTTTATTTATTTTTTTGGAGTTTCTGAGAAAAGTAAAGATATCTTGGAAAAATCAAAAATCAAATATATATATATATAGAACAAAGCAAACAAGTGAGGTCTTGTAGCTGTGTTGTACCATCCAGGACAAGAGGACGGTAGATCAATATGAAGGTTGCTGGGCTCATAAAAGTGAGCTCAAATCTGGTGTGAGACAGAACAAAGGCAGAGGGTGTTGCCTGACATTCTCCAGAGCAATTCATATCCACCTGGTTCTTTATTACACAGAAATTTCAGCTCACCATCATCAGGCTTTGTCTGTTACCACTCATTACTTCTGGACGACTCCAACTGCTATATATTTCACTGTAACCCATCAACGAACCAGACATCAGCCAGGAGTCATGATGATTCACCATATTTAACCTGTGGCAAACAGGCAAGCCACACAACAGCATTTCTTAAGAGGTTTTTAAACACCAACTCTAAGGTGAGTTATTCTGGCTCAGGTATGATAAAGAACATCCAAAGTGTGTTCTTGAACAGTTCTAAGAATCAGAATCAGAAAACGTTACTGATCATGGAGGAAATTGCTTATGTTATGACTGTACAGACACAAAGACAAGAACAATATAAAATATTGTAAGTCAAAATCAAACTTCTGAAAAAATACTCTATAGAGTATATATAGAGTCTGATGGCAGTGGGGAGAAAGGATTTTCTGTGGTGTTCAGTGGAGCACTTTATGCTGGTGAGTCTGGGGCTAAAAGTGCCTTTCAGTTCAGTCACCACACTGTGGAGTGGATGATCTGCATTGTCCATGATGGACTGAAGAACAGGTAATTCTTAAGGGCATGTTACATATCTGCCATTCTTTGAGTCAAACCTGCCAACTCCCTCGAAGGGCTGCATCACTAGAGTTTCTCCGGCCAGTTCCTGAACATTGTATTATTTTACTAAGAATTATGACCAGGATTTGCTGAGGTTACTTGGGGGATCATTCTTTGTGTCTTGTACATCCAGTGAGAGGAGAATACTCTTTCACTGCATTTCTCTCCAGCTCAGAAACACATTATGTGTCTGATGTCTGTGATATAGCATGATAATGTATCCCCATAGACAGTGGCGTATTTTTCCAGTTATTAAACTTGAGACTTATTCAGTATCTACTATATTTTTATTCATAACTAATAATGAAATCAGAGATGCAATAGGTGACTGTGTGTGTGTTTGTCCTGGTGGCCTTTCACCCTGTGACTGCTGGGATAGGCTCCAGCAGCCCCCCACGACCCTGGTTAAGGATAAGCAGTTCAGAAAGTAAATGAAACTAATATTGGTTATGTATATAAGAGTAAGAAACCAAAGTGTGGGCCCACATATGAGCCCTTAGTTAAAAAAAAACACTAGGGCAGGTCAGTGTACGCTTGAGCAAATGACATTTTCTATTAACATTCATTACAGTGTGTGGGTGGCTTCATGTACAAATACTTAGTCCAATAATACAAAATAATATGAAATCTTCCAGTGCAGACAAGCAATATTTTCTGGGTTAACTTAAAAACACATATCGATCGCAAAGTCTTAACAGCGGTCATGAAGTTCTTCGAAGTGTGTCGGTGGTTTTTCCATATCGGAGTTTGTGGCTGTGCCCCAGGCAGCTATTTCAATTACTGTGCGTATATTTAGTAATTTACTGCAACAGTGCTTCCACTTGTAAAGTTTCAACAGATGTTAATAGAACAAGTTTTCACATATGCACAGTGCATTAAATGTTACACTCCTAAATTGCTAAGTCTCTAGTTTAGCTTTGGCCATTTTTTTTATTTGTAATGAGACAAAAATTTAACTGGAACAAAGTGTAAAAGTGTAATATACCAAAAAAGTCTTAAATTATCAGGAACTAAACCTAATGGGTAACATTTTACAATAAGACTACCCTTATAAAGGGTTATAAATGATTTATAACCAAGTTGTTGATTAGGTTGTAGACAGTTTATAAATCATTAATAAACAGTTATAAACAAGTTATAACAGTCGTCATGCATTGCTTGTTGTTTAGCTTATCTTGTCTTTTTCTCAAGAGAGGCAAAACTCCCTTTTTTTTTTGTTAACGTGGCCAACTGCAGCTCATGGAATTGTTCACTGCCATTCAAATTATTGCTGGAAAGCAAAGCACATACATCAGAGTTCATAGATCTCAACTATTTGTAATTTGCCTGTTGCCTAGCTGGTTAGTATAACTGAGAATGTATTTCAGTTCCATGTATTCCTGAAAATCAGTTATATTTAGCCTGTTTTAGACAGTATATTGAAGGGGATTCTCCTGTATCTGACACACCAGACCTCTGTGGTAGTGTTTAAATCTTATACGGTCTTTGGAAACACTTTACAATAAGGCTGCCCTTATAAAGGGTTTATAAAAGATTTGTAATCAGGTTGTTACTTAGGTTGTAGACAGTTTATAAAACAAGTTATAACAGCTGTCGTACATTGATGCAGGCTCACTCAGATCTTACTAGTTGCTGAGCTTACCCCCTTCTCAGGCAGAATGTTAAACTGTCAGCTTCAGGTCTTTGTTAACATGTTACTACCATAAAAATGCCAAATCTTGCCAAATGATTCAGTGAGCCTGAATCAATGTATGACAACTGTTATTACTTGTTTATAACTGTTTATTAATGATTTATAAACTGACTACAACCTAATTAACAACTTGATTATGAATCAAGTTGTTAATCAAGTTGTGAACGCTTTTAAGGGTTGTCTTGTAAACTGGTACCCCTAATGTTAGAATATTAATCTTAGATTGGCAACAAAAAGCATCAGTAACTTTTGATGGTAAGGTAACAAATGCAGTGCAGCTGCAGGAGTTTTAGGGGTAAAATAAAATGAGATGTTGGTCCTCCCTCTCTCGCTCATTTACTCAGTGTTGTAGACTGTAGAGTGGAGGAGTGCTGACATCTCAGGGAGCCCTGTTGTCCATGCTACCTTCTGGATCTCCCTTTTTAGCTCGGATGTTAGAGTCTGTTAGAATCTGGCCTGCTGGAGTCACTCCTTGCACTCTGTGAACCCTCTATATTGTGTTCAGTCACCCTAAACAGAACTACCTGTCTGTGTGTTTCTTTGCCAAGCTTAACTACTGCACATGCTGTCCGCTTCCATGCTGATGCTCAATCAACCTTTATGGGGTGTTCCTGCTTGGCCCTCCAGGCCAATTTGACCACCATGGAGCCACCTGCATGTGCCAACACCTGTTGTAAAAAGTACTATGCAAATACATTTTACTGAACTGAGTAATAGCAACTATAATTCAGCTGCTGTTTTAAATGAGGGAAGTGGATCCCCTGGACAGAGATTTCATATCAATTTAAAAATGACCAGTGTTTTATAAGAAATTATAAGACTACCCTTCTAAAAAGTTTATAAATTAGTTATAATCAGGTTGTTAACTAGGTTGTAGACCGTTTATAAATCATCAATATGCAGTTATAAACAGGGTATAACAGCTGTCATACATTGATGCAGGCTCACTATTTGACAAGAACTGGTGTTTAAATGATAGTACCATGTTAACAAAGACCTGGTGAAGCTGACAGTTTAACAAGATAAACGCAGCAACTAGCAAGATCTGAGATCCTGCCAAATAGTGAGCCTGTTATAACTTGTTTATGACTGCTTATTAATGATTTTAAACTGTCTACAACCTAATTAACAACCTGATTATAAATCAACAAGAGTAGTCTTATTGTAAAGTGGTACTGAAATTAATAATAAATATAGAGGCTGTGCTGCAAATATCTCTGTAAACAGTCGGTGAAGTTTGTACTGCATAGAGTTTGGTCTCTTGCTTTGGTACTGAATTATTAAATACAGACCATGTCAGCGTAGTGAAAGTCTGAGGTGAATGACAGTGTTTCAGTGTTTCACTGTAACAGGCTGTGGAGTGTGTAGTGGGGATCAGGTAGAGAACTGATGCTCTGGAGCTGCTTCGGTCAGAAAGATGGAACTTAATCAGCATTTCTTATGAAGAAAAATGTAAAGCTGATTCATAAATGTAGGCTTGTTAGAAAAGGTAGATGTTAAGAAAAATGTAGATGTTTTAGAAACCTGAAATTGGAACAAAACCCAGTACATTGGAAACAGTAAAAAAAGAAAGACTAGACAAACTAGACTGTTTGGTTGTTATTAGGAAAAAGGTACTTTATAACAACCAAAATGTAAAATATTCCTTCAGCTATGGCACCCTCTGCCTGATTTGTGGACTGTCTGTATTTGTTTATCTCTTTGCCACTGTTGATGTTTCCTTTCCAAATAAGGGCTTTCTATGACTGATGCAAAATATTTTATTTTCAAGAGTTTTGTATGAAAGACAACAAACATCTTGCTTAGTTTCATTTTTGAAAAAGACAGTTGTTTCTGGTGCTATGGTTATTTTAAAACCACCATGTGTGCATAACAGTTTCTCTCACCTCATGATCTGCACTATTACAGTCTGGCAATTTAGCTGTTGTTGTATCAATAAAAGTCTGTTTCTAGTAGAATTTATATGTTACATAATACACTGCATATATGTGATAAAATACAAAGCAAAAATTCCCTTAAAGGTAAGACTATGTAATTTGACAGTTTTGGTGAAGAAGTACAAGGTGATTTTTACACTTGGTTTGAATGAAAAGGGCTGCAGAAGACTATTGTATGACATACCAAAGAACAGGCATGAAAATTATGAATAAATAACACAAAGAAATTACACACAAATAAGCATACTTCAGCAATGTTTTGGACATTAATACCGTATATCTGTACATATAAACTGATCAATACTGTAAGTACCGACAGTCTTTGTTAAATAAATATTGCAAGATAGCGAATATAATACAATAAAGGAATGAAAACTGATGGTTCTAAAATGATGCAGAAATATACAGAAATGTACACCAGTCAGGCACAACATTAAAACCACTGACAGGTGAAGTGAATAACACTGATTATCTTATTACAGTGATACCTGTTAAGGGCTGGGACATATTAGGCAGTCAGTTCTTGAAGTTGATGTGTTGGGAGCAGGACAAATACGTGGATTTGAGTTACTTTGACATGGGTAAAATTATGATGGATCGATGACTGGGTTGGAGCATCTCCAAAACAGCAGGTGGGGTGCCTCTGGAATGTAGTGGTCAGTACCTAAGAAAGGGGGAGCAGGGATAAAACTGGTGAACCAAGATTCTTTGATCCACATGGGGAGCAAATCCATGTTTTGGATCCCACAGAAGAGATGTATGCTAGCTATGATAGAATGGTGTCAGAACACACAGTGCATTATAGCTTGCTGCTTAAGGGGCTGCGTAGCCAAATACTGATCAGAGTGCCCATGCTGACCCATGTCCACCACCGAAAGCATGTTTTCTTGAACAACTTCTTTTCCAGAAAAGTTGGGATACTGTGTATATGTACATAAGAGAATAGGATGATTTGGAAATCATTCATTCATTCATTCATTCATTCATTTTCTGTAACCGCTTAATCCTTACTAGGGTCGCGGGTACCCGGAGCCTATCCCGTTGTCTGCGGGCGCGATGTATTGGAAATCATAAAAACCTTAAATTACCTGAAAATAGAACGAAGACAACACTTCAAATGTTGAAATTGAGAAACTGCATTGTCTTATGAAATATATATGCTCATTTTGAACTTTATGCCAGCAGCATGTTTCAGAAAAGCTGGGACAGGGTCAACAAAAGACTGGAAAAAGCTGTGTAATACTAAAAAAAAACACCTGGTAGAACATCTCATAACTACTGAGTTTAATTGGTTGGGTATAAAAAGAATATATCAGAGAGGCAGAGTCTCTCAGAAGTACAGAGGGGTTCACCACTCTGGGAAAGACTGTGCATGCAAATGCAAGCGTTTTAAGAATAACGTTCCTCTACGAAAAATTACGAAGAATTTGAGGGTTCCGTCATATATGGTACATAATATCATTAAAAGATTCAGGGAATTCAGAAAGATCTCTGTATTCAAAGAACAAGACTGAAAATCAATATTGGATTCCCATGATCCTCAGGCCCTCAGGCGGATAGGTAGATTCAATTCTGCAGTGGAAATCACTGCATGGGCTCAGCAACACTTCACAAGACCACTGTCTGTGATCAGTGCATTCACAATTTCTGGAAATCATGGATGCCGCATCCTCCGGGCTAAGAGGAGAGAGATCATCCAGCTTGTTCCACCACACAGTTTAAAAGCCAGTATCTGTGATGGTATAGGGGTGCGTTAGTGCACATGGCATGGGAAGGCACTATTAATGAGGAATGAAATATACAGGTTTTGGAGCAACATATGCTGCCATTTAGATGGCTTTACAACTTTTCTACAACTATTACAACAGCATGGCTGCGTAGTAGAAGAGTTTGGGTGCTAAACTGGCCCGTCTGTAGTTCAGACTTGTTACTTCTTAAAAACATGTGATGCATCATTGAATGAAAAATGCAACAAAGTTTTGTACTGTTGAGCAGCTAGAATCCTGTATCAGGTAAGAATGGGACAACATTTCACTTTCAAAACTCCAACAGTTGGTCTCCTCAGTTCTCAAAAGTTTACAGGATCCTAACTTTTTTTAGAATCAGAATTGTACATCAGGTGGATGGAGTGCAGGTGCATGTGCATGGGGAAGGCATGGCACCAGGAGGCAGTGTGATGCTCTGGGCAATGTTCTGCTGGGAAACCTTGTGTCCTGCATTCATGTGGATGTTACCACCTACCATTGTTGCAGACCAAGTACATCCCTTCATGGAAACAGTATTCCCTAATTGCAGTAGCCTCTTTCAGAATAATAATGCACCCTTCCACATTATTGTTCAGGAATGGTTTGGGAACACATACGGAGTTGTCCCCAGATCTCAAATCAATGGAGCAAATTGCTGCAAAAAGGAAAGGTAATTTCATTCAAAATTTAGATGAAGAATGCTTCTTCAGAATGTGTTATGACATTATGCAATGATCTCAATGAAAATTAAGACATATTTTCAGAAAACACAGTAACTAAGTTTTCTGCACTGGTAAATGTTCCTTTCCAAAAATTATTTGCAATACAGTGGATATACTATATGAAGACAATTTTAACCAAAACTGCTTTTATTATAGAAATTGATTGTTACAAAAATACACAAAAATAGTTGATAGCACTTTACCAAAGTGCCCAATGAGATTTTACAATGGTTTTAAGAAAAATAAAGCTGTACAAACCAGAAATATAAACCAATAACTGATAAATATTTTGACAGGTTTGCAGTAACAATGAACATTAGTTTCCAAAAGGAATGTACTTTATATTGGTATAATTCAACATTTTACACCTAATTTAATTGCTTTTTCACAAATGGCCCAAAACTGCACACACAAACTTGTATTTTATCTATTTTAGTGAAAAAATGCTATTTAGATTTTTTATTCATAGGTTAGATAAAAATACTTCAGAAGTCTGTCCTAAGGTGTTTCTAATGATCTGTGGGAAAAATCTAACAGTGAGTAGTGTTATTTTCCATCTTATTGAAGTGCACAATAATGCCCACCAAGATGAGGCCTTACATAAGGCCTTACATACTTTGCCACTTTTATACTGTATATAAATGGAAGGCCATGTTTTATACTCTAGGGCTTCTAAAACTTTCAATCACTGTGATCAGAGCAGATCATTTAAAGAATGCTTGTTTAAAATGTCTGAATCTTGACTGCTAAGATCTTAAGGGCTTAAGGCCTTTCAAGGAGCGATCGAATTTCACTGCAAGTCAGTGGGAATTCTGCGTTACTGTTAACAGCTGATTCCTTCATTTAGAAACATGAAATCTCTTGTTTCATCCCCCAAAATTAGTTCTTTGGGGAGGCTCAGGGGAAGTGACCTATTTTTAGAGATCACCCCTAGATGGCACTGTACACCAAGTCTTGAACTGATCTGAAGCGAAAGGATCACCAGGCTCCAGAAACTGGCAGCGAGTTACATTTGTATCAGTGTAATTTATTGAGTTCTCTGAGGAGTGGACAGCTGCGCCTATTGTGTAACACCATGTGTTTCTGAAGCTGAGAGAATTGTGTTTGTCTAACATGATCGATATGCATCTCCACTCTTTGGGGTAGGTAAGAAATTGAAATTGATCTGTGAACAGTGTTATTCCAAAAGAACCATATAGTGATGCAGCGACATTGTTTGTAATGAAATGAGTAGCTGTGTAAGGTAATATGTGTGGTACGATGGTAAGGCATGATGTGTGAGATATTAAATCATTAGCCCACTGAGGTGAATGCGATTGTATGAGGTGATTAATGACACCTCACTAGTAACTCAAGCGAATGTACAGAATGTTCATGTCCCCTAAAGCACAGTGCCATCCAGAGAAAACACTGCTTTAATCCTTATGATGCAATACTATGTTAGTAAGAATAAAATAACATAATTATGGTATATCTTTTTCATATTGTATCTTTGCTATAAATGTATCTACATGTTGTCCCAGTTGTCCTATCATGAATTCTTGCCTTCACTGTAGGTTAATGCAACAAGCTTGTTTTCCAGGTAATTATGGGTTATTTATGTAAGTCTATTCATCATGAAAAGTGAACACATCATAAAGGGCAGCTGGCATTTTCAAATGGTTAAAAAAAAGAAAAAAAATGGTTTCGTGTCACAGCAAAAACAGGCATCTACACCATATAGGCTACGTATCAATGTCAAACTTTTGATGTAAGCACACACACTCCCAAGTCAGTAATATTGGCCAGGGCAGGGCCTGGACTGGGTGAATTATTACTTAAATGCTAGAGAAATGAACTAATCAAACAGAGGACAAGGGCCATTAACCACCAAGAGAGTGAGAGACAGAGAAAAAAAGCCACAGTGAGATTAATAACAAGCATCTGTTGTTCCACTAGAGAGCGAGTTAGTGTCCCTCAGTACCGTGTGACTCACGGCACCCGTGTGACTGAATCTAAAGAAGTCAACAAATAATCATAAAAATAAAAAAGCAGTTGGCTTGGGTAAAGTTTCCCCAGCTCCTACGGATTCATTTGCATGACTCCATCAGGGAGGAGTGTGAGGAGAAGGCTTAATGCACCTGGTGAAGTGATTAATGCACCTGGTGTGACAAAGCAGCCGCTTGCCTCTCTGATCCTATGATAAAACTACACCCTCCAGCCTCCCATAAACACTACAGACGTCTGACTCACAAAGCCTGGCCAACATAGTCCTGAATATGTTTTACTGTAACAAAACCTAACAACAACAACAACTGCTACAGCAAATATCTCTCCCAGCAGTAACCCGGCAATGATTAACCCATTTTTGATAAATATCCAATCATGTAAAACATAAACAAAAGTCAAGTCACTAGTCTTTAGGACCAAAAAATAGAACTTAAGGGATTAATATTTTAGTGATACAGTGTATGGATGAGAGCACAAAACAAGAGATAGATTTGTGCTGCATGTTCTGTTTAAAAGTCCTGCAGTAAAGTATGTTAACTTGACTCAAGTTGGTTGTTGGCATTGCCTCATTTATTCCCCTCTAAATGGTACAGCTATAACAGGAAAATACAAAGATGTGACCTGAAAAGGACCAGGGGTCTCATTTATAAAACTTTGCGTAGAACTCATACTAAAAGTGTACGTGCGATCAAAAGACGAAAATGATGTACG
>JBBPCZ010000115.1:40171827-40185311 GCA_037974445.1 Brycinus macrolepidotus | reverse complement strand
GTTCAGTTCAGCGTTCACGAAAAATAGGAACGTGTTCAATGAACGCCGTTCATTGAACGCGTTCATGCACAACACTGGTAATAGTATTAGTTGTAGTAGCAGTAGTAGTAATAGTAGTAGCAGTGGAAATATTATTAGTATTAATACTAATAGTAGCACTAGTAGTAATAGTAGCAGTGGAAATAGTATTAGTAGTAATACTAATAGTAGCAGTAGTAATGGTGGTAGTAATAGAAGTAGTAGTAGTAATGGTAGTAGTAGCAGTAATAGTTGTAGTAGTAGTAGTAGTAATAGTAATAATAATAGTAATAGTAGTAGTGGTGGTGGTGGTGGTAGTTGTATTACTAGTTGTTGTACTACTAGTATTAGGGAGAGACGTTATTGCGTGTGAAAAGTTGGCGACAAAGAGTGGTTAATTGTTCATTCGTGTTCTTTCTAACATGCTACATGTACAGCTATGTCGTGAATTAATTCCAGCCAGCCCATTCTAATTTAAGAGGAAAAAAATGATAATCAATCATTGTACTTTCAATCATTGATTTAAAAATTCCTCATCAGTCTCCCAACTTGAATTCCACTGAAAGGAGCAGTTGGAAGTCCCTCAGAGGGACCCTCCTATCCTTGGGGGACTGAAGCTGCTGATCACTTCTTACCACAGACGTCTCAAAGCTATAAGTCCCATCAATGGCTTTGCAACAAATTGGTGTTAATAATATGTCACGTTAAATTCCTCAATACTTTTTTCTCAATCAGTTTTATTTTAAATATAGATTGTTCATATTTATAAATGTAAAGTCAAAAGACATAATGGTGTGTAATTTTAAAAAATGGTTTCTTTATGGAAAAAAAGCAAAAACATGACTTACTTCTAATGTAAGCATATGTATTCCAGAGCATTTTGATTGGTTTATTCATCATGAAAGGTTCTCATAATAATAATAATGCGCCAAGCCACATGTAGCCTAGGCTGAAGGCTGAAAGTCTGAGACCTCGGCTATAGAAGAACAACTCTATCAATTAAATATCAATTTAATATTGTATTAAATATCAATTAATGATTCTGCATAGAACCTTTTTCAAAAGGTTTTTTATAGAACCCCTTTATAAAGGATCATTTATAAATCCTTTTTTCCAAAAATCAGCCACATGTGAATGCACAACACAGTGTGAACTTTTTTCTCTGCATTTAACCCCATTTAGGGTACTTCAGTGATAACACTAGCAGTCCAGGGATTCAAACCCATGACCTTCTGATCTCAGGGCAAATTCCCTAACCACTAGGCCTTCAGCTGTCCAACCAATGATCACATTTCAAACAATTCATCAATTCATACCTTTATACCTTTATATATACATATCTCTAGGGAGCTTGCTGGGTACGCCAGCTAACAGTAATATTTAATGTAATTATCTAGCTTTTTACTTTTCTGAGACAATTGTGTTTATGATTATGAAACCTCAGTAAGTTTCACTCAGTCAGCATAAGCAGAAGATTCATAAAAACCTATGCAATCATGGCAACGCCATGGGAAAGATAACTAAAGTAGGATGATGGATGTAACCACAATGGACAAGGGACAATAACTGCTTTTTCTTTCACTCTCTTGATATATTCCAGCTAAGCTATTAACGGAAGTTTATCATAATATTTCAATTTTAAATGACAAATGGAATGACATACAGTGGGACTATCAGTCTCATTGTGGGAGGTGTTTAATATAAAATAAGACAACTGTGTAACGATTTGGATATGCATACTGAATGTATTACAAAACAAATATAGGCAATTTATTTACTAATCTTCAGCCTGCTACTTTGCTAAAATAGAGAAAGAAATATTAAAGTACACCCAGGCCTCAGAGATCAAGCATAATTTGGTCTTACTCACTTTATACATGATCAAACAAGCCGTGGATTGCTTTGATGTATATGATGGTATGATGTTTATGACATGAAGAAGGGTGATGAACCTTTTTAAAGTTTAACAAACCCCGTTCTCACCACAAAATAACCTTGCATGAATCATAAATATCCCAAACTAATTAAAAGTTCTTGTTAAACTGTCGCTCATACCAGAAACTATTTAGGAACTTTTATAGTGTATGCTTATGAGAGGTCACAATGTCTGGATAGATTGTGTGTTTTTATTTGACATGTAATCAGGCGTCATGGCAATTGGAAGAGAGTAATGACTTACAACAAAGCCCCACCCTGAAAACATATTTGCAGGAATCTTAACAACCACTTTACGAAAAGACTATCTTTATAAAGGGTTTATAAATTATTTATAATCAGGTTGTTAATTAGGTACTGTCTACAACCAAATTAACAATCTGATTATAAATCATTTATAAACCCTTTATAAGAGGAGAGTAAAGTGTTACCAACAAAGGACTGAACATTTTTTGGACTTCATATTAGTAAAGTCATAAGAACATCTAGAATCAGAGTCAGAAAACTTCATAAATCCTGGAGAAAATTGCTTATGCCACAACTGCACAGATACACAGAGACAAGAACAATATAAAATATAAGTCAAAATAAAAGTCAAAATACTACTAAACAAGTAACTGCCCCTAACAAGATTCCGATACTTTTGAGTGAAAAAAGCTAAAGAACTACATTTTAATTTTTCCTTGCATATTTAAATCCAGCAATATGCACAGAAAAGTGTTCAGGAGGTCGAGTGCTGAAAACATACTGAGCACCGGCAGTTGCTCTTGTGAGTTTTTGCTCATACAGAGATTATCAGTGTCCTCTAGTAGCCAGACCCCCTGAGTGTAGGCGTTGGCTCATTTGTGTGAACAGTCACATGTGGGGGGTACGAGCCACTGGCAAACGTGTTAGCATACATGTAGTCTCTAGCATGAGTAATTAAGTCTAATGATGGCTTTAGCCCAACTGCCGCTTGAAAGAGAGTGACTTCTTTTCATAGTCTTAATTTGACTCCTTTAGAGAGAGGCTGTCTGATCATCCTCATGAGAACAGCAATTACCAGCATAATACACTGGAAAGATCCAGTCACTGCCTGTCGAGTAAATTGGCTCGAGTGGATCGAGGCAGCGAGAAAAAGGATAAATATTTACAGAGAAAGAAAAGAAGTTTGGAATAAAAGGCATCGCTGGTGCTTTTCAATCATGCAGGTTGCCCGTTAGAAATAAAGGAGCCGGGGCTGTTGGGAAGATTATGCCAAGTAATGGCTGCTCCACCAGAGGAAGGGAAGTGTTGAAATGGCGCTGTTGTAGTAATGAATGCTGTGGTGTCACCGCAGTGCACTGTTTTTCATCTCTCATCCCGTACTCTGTCACCCTGAGGCCCGTTTCATCCCAGCTTTCCTTTCAGCTCCCAAAACAAGTTCCCGCAAAAGCAGAAGAAATACGCCGGCCTCAGAGTTTAATCACGTTCGTTTGCATCATTAATATCAAACCCACCACTAGGAGGAGAACAGTGTACGGAAGCTACACGCTGAGATGCAGTCGTTTCGAAGGCCGCCGCGGTGGTTAGTGAATGCCTTTCGCTCCTCAAAGATGAATGTTTTGCATTTTAGTTAAAAGGTGACAGTGCTGGGAACTGCTCCTGCTTCAGCGTAACACTCACTCCCAAACAAAGTCCTATATATTTTTTTTTTAGTGAAGTAAGCAGTGCAAGGTGCTTGGAGAAAAGGCCTTCATGTATCCACTATCCAGCACAGACTTTTTTTTTTTGCTGGTTTATGTTTTATGTCAAAACTATTTTTTTTCTTGTTTTTCTCCCCATACCTAGCTTTTTCCCACTGTCATATCTGACAGGACCGTAGCGACAGTGGATCTTGAGGGAGTAATTTATCACAATGTGAGATGGAGTTATAAGTATGTGAGATGGAGCTCATACATCACTGCCATGTTTACCTGTAGAGGATTCAGGATGAGCTTTATCATCAGCTTGCCATGCTCAGCCACACTAGTGTGCACACAGAATATTGTATTGTGTGTGTGTGTGTGTGTGCATGTGCATGTGTGTGTGTGTGTGTGTGTGTGTGTGTGTGTGCTTGGAGAATGAGTTAAAGAATTGGCAACATTGTATAGAAACACCTTGACATTCTCAGTTAATACACATTTCATGTGCAATTACCACAATAAATATCTATTGTAACAAAGTAAACTGCCTTTAGACATAGCTTTTAGATAAATATATAAAAATAAAGTATTTTTAAATCTTAGCTTGAAATATGAAGATGCCAAAAGGACTTTCATTAGAACGGTACCAGAGACGAGCCCAATTTTCAATTAATTTTTCAAAAACCATTTATATCAATAGTATGTGCAAAAAAACAGTTTAATGTCAAATGTACACAATTTTCCATTAACTCCAGATGTGGTTGATTATCCAAGACGTTTGGTTTTCTTCTTTAGTTGAACCCTTCTATTAGGCTAGCATCGCTAAAAATAAGAAAAAAAAAATCACTAAAGCTTTTCTTAATCTGCTGAAACCTCTTCCAGATCTTCATTAAAGTCATGTAGACTGTGGTTGTCGTTTAGGCCTCATGGTTCCAGCCCTGTTCATTATTAAAGCTTACGGTAAGTCATTTTGTGTCCTTTGATAAATTAATGCATAGATGTTCTTTTAAACTTCATCTTTTGCACGTATTATCAATATAAATGTTTAAAAAAAATAATTGAAAACTTGGCTCATCTCTGGCATCACTCTAAAATAACTCCTTTTGACATGTTCATATTTCATAGTTCAGATTTAAAAAGTATTTTTACATATTTATCTAAAAGCTAGGTCTAAAGGCAGTTATTTTGTTGCAATAGCTATTTATTGCTTATATAACATAAGCAGTATTCTCCATGATCAATAAAGTTCTGATTCTGATTCTGATTATTGTGGTCGTTGGATACGAAATGATTGTGCATTAACTGAGAATGTCAAAGTGTTGGAAATTCTCTATTATTAATAAAGTGCTGGTGGATAAAGTTTTTAAGGAAATGATGGGGGCTATTTGGTGGAGCATTCACCTCTAATGCTTCTTAGAAACTCCAGCATCTCAGCTGTGGTAATTCTGTTGATTAGCTACATCTGAAATAAGTGGAAAAATGGATTTTTCCCTGAAATGATTCCATTAAAAAAAAAAAAAACACTATATAATGAACACGTTCAATTGCAAAGAGCCATGTGTCAAAACCAAAAACTCTTTAGGAGTCTTCATTTTCAGGAGCGTAGGCCACGCAATAATAATGTTATTACAATCCGCCTTGGACATGCTGCTGTCTTGGCCTTCATGAACAGTGTTTGAGGCATGCTTCAGGTACTGAATAAAGGAGAGGTGGATTATGGGAGTTCGAGGTCAGATTGATACACATCCATCACTGTGCAGCAGGGCTAGAAAAACAAATCTATCCTCATTGAGTGTGTCAGCCTCCATTGCTTCCCTGTGACTGAGTGCGAGTTTATCCGCCCTCAGGAGCGCTACACGACCCTGTAGTGACACCTCATGGAAAGCGTCACGTATCCCACCATGATGAGGAAAAACACACGTCTGCAGCAGACACTCGGGAGTCAGAGTGAAAATGACGGATGTGTGATGTAACGAATTCTGACTTCTTTTTTTGGTCTCCGAGAAGAGATTGTTCTGCACTCGCTGCGAACGCTGATCATAGTATTAATTAGCCGAACTTTTGATTGACAGCTGTAACTTGTTCCTCGGCACGTCTTCCGATTCCTGTTCTTTTCCCTCCTACACATACCTTTCACTTAATACTACGTAGTTGTAGTCCAATTTGCATACCAATGTGTAGTCAGTAAGTCACTTTAACAGTGATGAGACACAATTACATGAGAGCCCTTCACTAAGCTTCAATTAACTACCAATTTACATTGATTTTCATCAGAGTGCCGGTGGATTTTTTTAAATGCATAATGTTTCCCTTAATATATTCCTCAATTAATCATTCGCAGCCTGCTATCCCAATAATTAGCATTTAAATCAACAAAAGACCCAGGTGAAAAAAAAAAAGATTAAATAAATCAATGAATAATAGATCAAGTAAATCAGTTTAGTCCAGTCATAATCTCGTCGCAACAGTCGCTTCCCCTGTGCAGCCAGATGATAGCTATTACAAATATGCTAATGGTAAAATTCTGACTGAAACCACGAATGCCCAAACATTTTGGACTAAGAGGGGTATGGCACCGAGTGGCTACAGTTTTGTGCAGGTTAATAGAACTTTGTGCTGCAAGGATGTGTGAACTCATCTATCCTGCACACTAAAGAGCCCAGGTGGGGCTCATTACTGCGTTTAGGTGAAGCCTCATTAACTAGGACCCTCGTTGGCCCCGCATTTCCTGAGAGCCTGCAGTCACCAATATAATGAAGAGTGTGAAGGCTAAAGAACTGAATGCTTTCCCCTTTGCTTGATACTTTGGTTGCTACTGAGTAGAGCCCTTTTAGTTTACAGGTAATTGCCTCTGTAATGCCTCTATTTATTAATAGAAAGAGGTGTCCATTCAGCCTGCTAAAGCCTTGCCATCTTGTCCCTCAACCACTGACTTGGTAGAGAATGATGACAACGGTAGAGAGATCTCATGATCCTAAATGTGCAGGGCTTTCTACTAAATAATCAAAACTAAATCATATGAAGAGGTCTAATATGGTTTAGGTGTGGATTTATCAGTCCAAGTTAGGGGCCAATACACCTACTGTAATTGTTTCAGTTTGTCACTATTGTTGAAATTCTACTCTCTGCCATGGGAGTCTATGGCAGCCCAAAAACCCCTTGCTGGATTTTGATGAAATTTAGTACATTGATAGAGGACAGTCCAAACTATCTAGCCAACAATTTTGGTGTCATGCACCAACAGGCCAAACTCAAATTTTGCATATAACATTTGTGACCCTGAACCAACATCTCAATTTGAATGCACTCATTGCCGTTAAATTCCGCTATATTCAACTTTGCTGATAGAGTCGGTCTATTTTTGGAGGTAGTTGCAGTCTATGTAGTAGTTATAATGAAATTAAATGGGTAACACTTTACAATAAGACTACCCTTATAAAGAGTTTATAAATTATTCTTAATCAGGTTGTTAATTAGATGGTAGACAGTTTATAAACCATTAATAAGCAGTTATAAACAAATTATAACAGTTGTCATACATTGATGCAGGCTCTCTATTTGGAAGGATATCAGATATTGCTAGTAGCTGAGTTTATCTTGTCTATTTCTCAGGCAGAATGTTAAACTGTCAGCTTCATCAGGTCTTTGTTAACGTGCTACTACCATTAAAACACCATAAGATCTTGCCAAATAGTGAGCTTGCATCAATGTATGACAACTGGTATGACATGTTTATAGCTGCTTATTAATGATTTATCATTAATCATTTATAAACCCTTCATAAGGGTAGTCTTATTGTAAAGTTTTAATCTTAAATGTTTATAATGCTGAGCAGAAAGGAATGGCATCGAACACTAACCATTAATACAAAAATACAATTTGTGATTTTAGGCTTTGCCTGTTGAGAAAAGTTTGCCCAAAGACACTTCTAGATTTGGAAGCTGAGGCACCCACTACTGCACTGTCCTTGCCAATTTTAGCCTATATCCTTTTTAGTAGTAACTGATTAAATTAGAAACCACTTATCAAATAACGCTGAGCACCACCTTTCCTTTATTGCTTCACATTTTGTCACTGAAAACAAATGCATTTGTTATGTGGGTTTCCTCTTTTTTAATGACACAAATGAAAGCTAGAGTCCCTTCTGTAGATTCTGAATTCCTGGGAAGAAAATAATGTACATGCGTATTTTACAAAATATTTTAAAATCCCATACTTTTACATTCTGTCTCTGCTTTTTGACTGTTAATCAACTGTACTACTTATGTCTGACACTTGTTTTCAGTGATACAATATTTGTGCTAAAAATTTTTATAGCAAGAGCGCTACCTGCAAAACACTAATGTACAGCCCCACTCTAGGAAATTACCAGCTCAGCTTTACTCTTTGGTTTTCAATCAGTCAGCTCTGAGGGCTCAGTGTTTGGGAGATTTCAGTGTCTCACAAATCTGAATCAACCTAAAACCACCAGATGAACTGAACAAGGTGTGTTAGGGCAGGGATATTGTCCTTTTGTTCTTTCGCTCTTTTGAAATCATTAAAGATTCTTTTAAAGATGCAAACATACGGCAAAACACGGTCATGTTCAGTAGGAGTTTTCATAGCCTCTGACAGCTATTGAAGCCTCGGGCCTATCAGTATTCCCCTGGTGCTTGATAAGAAGGTCATTACTGCATACGAATACATCTTACAAGAGATAAACCACTGACCTAAGCTCAGATTAGAAAAATAAAGAAAGGTCAAATTTACATTTTATTTTCTTTCACTCAATCCTTTCACCTTTCGCCAACCAAATTTACATTCCTCAATTTTATTTCTCCCCCTTTTCTCCCCCAGATAGGACACAATCAGGTGGTTTCTGATTGTACAGTAGTAATATTTGCAGTCCTAAAAAGATATTTGATGGATGTATGGTGCTCGAGGTTCGTCACATTTTTATGATTACTGCGACCCACAACAACAAAGAACTTACTTTTTAGCTTCTCTCTCCCTCTCCCTATTCCTGCATACACACACACACACACACACACACACACACACACACACACACACACATGCACACACAAACAAATAAAAACCCTTGCCTGTGGCATTATATTGAGCATGGCATTCACTGAATTCATTTATCCCAATTAAACTAACCCACTAGTCCCCTGGTTATGGAGCCATATGTAGACAGAGAGATGTCCATCGAAAGTAAGGCATTTTGACAGGTAAGACCCTGAGGCTCTATCAGTTGCATTAGAACAAAAGTCATATTCTAGCAACAAAATTCATTAAAACATGAGAGGCTCATATTTTAACCCATCCTGTGGTTGTAAAATTATACATTTATTTCTAATTAAACCCAGAGGTTGTGTATAATTTTCAATTTCCTGCACCGCAGTGACATACTTATGTACTTTGCTGAAAAAAATGTGGGATGGTAGAAGGATTACGCAGCTTTTTATCTATTCACAGAGGGAAAAGAGAGCAAGAGAGAGGGATATTTAAGCATTTCCCCACCCATCATAAAATACCGCTTAAGGTTATAACTATGCCAGTCGAAAAACCTCTTGGGATGAGCTGTCATAATTCAATCA
This sequence comes from Brycinus macrolepidotus, assembly GCA_037974445.1. Classification (NCBI taxonomy): domain Eukaryota; kingdom Metazoa; phylum Chordata; class Actinopteri; order Characiformes; family Alestidae; genus Brycinus; species Brycinus macrolepidotus. The sequence goes on along the minus strand of JBBPCZ010000115.1, from coordinate 40,176,133 downwards.
CTGCTGATTATTTTATATCTGATGAAGACCTGCGTTATTCTTTTGATGAACCTATTTTAAAATATCTTTAAATCACTTCATTTAGCTGGAGGAAAATATTTAAATATGGGAAAGGAAGATGTTTGAGGAGACTATCTTGAAAGACTTTTTATCAGAGCGAATATCAGAGTTCCTCACAAACAACAAACAAACAAACAAAAAAGTTATGTCAATCAAGCTACTAATATCAGCCTGCACTTGTTCTGAACTCAGAGTATTTCAAACCAAAGGATCAGAACTGATTCAAACAAAATTCCCACGGCAAACTATTAGGGGCTTAAACAGATACAATATTCATGTGACGTTGATTTCTATATTCTGGTGAAAAGGGAACATGACTTTCTAGTAACTGAGCTGCAATATGTGTGAATGTGTATGTGTCTTGTTCAAGGATTTCACAGCTTTGTTGATAAAGAATGTTACCCACGAAGACTCACTGGTGAAGAGGATATCGAAGTCTGAACAAAGTTTACAGTTATGTTTAATCAGAAAGTTTTTACAACTTTGAAGGAACTGTCATGAAGAATATACCAAAATTAAATGTACAAAAATGTTGCATCTTTAAAGAACTATGTTTGAGACAGCCTTCTGGACTGATGTTTAAAAGCACTGCCTGGGTGAAAGTGAACATGGCAGTAAGAAAGCTAGCCCAGTTAGCACCATGTGCTTTGTGTAATGCTAATTGCAACCTACTAGCTTTCCCTTCTTATTAGTAATTTTAGCTTGTAAAGCTGAAAGGTGCAAACTGTGCTGCCTGTGAGTCAGAGATCACATGGGCTACTGAGCTTCAGCCATAGCTGCATGTAAAGAATAATTTCTTGGTCTTCTCAAAGTGAGTCATCTCTAAGAACCTGCCTTCTTTACAGTGCAGGTGTGTCTACAGCAATTACCCTCATATTTACCATGAATGCTGAAGCACTGCACTACAGATCTGACAGTATATTCAAGAAAACACTGTAGGGTTGAACACACCAAGAAAGGTTTTGGTAGGAAGTACTGAGACTTATGAATAAGCAGCCACAATTTGATGATTAGAGAAATATAGTGAAAAGTCTGGAAATTCTTATGAAGATTTTTGTAAACATGCCAACAAACTCACCCCCCCCCCCCCCCCCTCCAACTCCAGCTCTACTTTTACCTATCCTTTAGGTATAAATTCATATAAACTTTTGGTACCACTTTACAATAAGACTCCCTGTATAAATGATTTATAAATTACTTATAATCAAGTTGTTAATTAGGTTGTAGGCAGATTATAAATGATTAATAAACAGTTATAAACAAGTTATAATAGTTGTCATACATTGATGTAGGCTCACTATTTGGAAGGTCTCAGATCTTGCTACTTGTTGAGCTTGTCTTATCCCTTTCTCAGGCAGAATGTTAAACTGTCAGCTTCCTCAGGTATTTGTTAACATGCTACTACCATTAAAACACCAGATCTCGCTGAATAGTGAGCCTGCATCAATGTATGACAACTATTATAACTTGTCTATAACTGCTTATTAATTATTATAATTATATAACTGCTTATTAATAAACTGTCTACAACCCAAATAACAATCTTATTATCAATCATTTATAAACCCTTTATAAAGATAGTCTTATTGGAAAGTGGTATCAAACTTTATTACTGTAACAATATGCATTGAAGTTTCCCTAGAATGACTGTTGATGCTCCCTTGAGAAATTGCACATGATTGTGTTTGACAATCCACTGAAAACAGGATGTACACTAGTTTTTCATATTGTTCATAATGTTTCAGAATGCAGAGCTGTAAAAATTAAACCCAAACAAATAGGCATTTTGTTGCTTGCAAGACAAATTTAGCTTACAAATGGCCCACACACTAATCAATCACTTTCTATACTATTCCACTCCATACTATTTATCTCATTTAAGCTTTTTTGATTAGTGTGTGGGCCTTTTCTGAACTGAATCCAGTTTGATTCTGTAAAGTCTATGCACTTACAAATCAATTGTTTGGACCTTTTTTTTTTGCTGCTGTGAGTTTTCTCTGGATTGTTGCTTGCAAGGTACCATCAAACACAAATAACAAAGTCATTAATGTGTCACTTATTACTGTTGTACATGTAATTGATGTGTCCTCCATTCATCTTATCTATTCTTTTCCTGAATAGAACAGATGACTTTTCCATCTTAAGGCAATGAATAGAAATCAACAGCACATGTGGATGTTGTTACACTCTTAAAGTCCATCTGTTGTCTTCAATTCTGAAGCTTTTTAATATTAAACTCAAAGATAATAAAATAGCTGCAGGGGGTACTCATGGAGTGGCCCTGATTGGGACTTTAATGGACTCTGTTTTCCTGTGTAGATACTAATCTTGGACCAAAGCTCTCAAATCAATTTCTTGCCAAAAACTGGGATCCAGAGAACAGACTCATTTAGATTCAAATGAACTGCATCACATGGAGGAGCTATGGACACGTAATTGAAACACCATAATTGAAAAATTTCCAAATACAACGTGATGTGGTTTTATTTCCTCATTGGCTGTAGAGAGAGATTGTGACAGTCTTCTATTAAAGCTTTGGATTAAAATGTGTTTTCTTCTTCCTCATTTTGAGCAAATATATGAAGACTTGCCCTCAGCTAATAACACTATTTCAAGGGCACATTCAACTCTACATTCGAGGCTTAATAGATGCAGAATACAAATAGACAATTTTCTTGTAGTTATTATTTCTTAACTGCATAATATTTCTTGCAGGGAAGTGAGTTTAACTTCCTGACTCCTGTATATTGTAATAATGTGAATATTATTGTTTTCATGACTATTTTTAGAAAATCCTGAAAGTTCTGCCAGCTGCAAAAGCAGAGCAAGTCCTCTTCTTTATGAAGAACAATAGTTCACACTAATGCCAGAAACATAATAAGATAGCACACCCATTCAAATATATGCAGCTGTATTTCTGTATTTATGCATTATGCATTCAGTCTATTGTATATGCTCTTAGCTGGGATTATGTGGACACTATACATATACGGACTCTGCTGGAAAGCTTGGGAACTTATGGTAAAGTACAAAAAGTTTCTCGAGGAACAGGATGTCCTTCACCAGAAGCTCATCATATGTAAATATGTAAATGATACATTTATCATAATGTCTTATTTAACAACATACACAATATTTTACAAAGATATCAGTATAAGTCCTTGTATTTAGTAACTAGTGGTGTCTACTCTGTTCTGGTAACCTCAACCAAATGCTCCTGAGCAGTCCTGGGCAATGTTTAGGAAGTGTTTTGGCCTATTCATCTATAAAATAGAGGTTCTTATTCATGTAATAGCTTAGGATGTCCTATTCTTTAGAATACACCATGACAGGCCAATGGGACTTGGTCATTATAAAATGCATAAATTATTCTGTTTAAGCCATTCTGCTGTTGATTTACTCCTGTACTTTGAATAACAGTCACATTGCATAACCAAACCTCTTTAGAATTTCACAGCACAGAAAGCACCAATACTCAGCAATAGAATTTGTGGATACGAGTTGAAATGCATTTGTCTCTTAACATTTTAGGTTAAAATGAAAAAAAAAATCTGCCATCTATTCAGTATTTCTGTTAGTAATGTGATTTGTCAATTCAGCCATTGCATTTATCTGATATGTCAAAAATGTGATCTAACAAATAGATTTTATTTAGTTTGTCTCACAAATGGCATTTTTAAACAAGCAAACATGCACAGGAATATAAGTGACTCATTACTCTGATAAGACCACTCAGTAGTGTGTACCAGTTCCAGATTGAATAAGCTTTGGTTGTAAGCTTCTCAGAATGACGGTCCTTCTAACAATAAAGGGAGTCTCATGTGGTTTTAATATAATGATGGAAACATGGTAGAGCACAGAAATTCCAAATCCATGTTACATACACTAAAGGGACACCTGACCGCAACAGGGACTATAATGACATTGCATTCAAGTACATAGGCCTTAATATAGAGTTGGTCCCCCTTTGCAGTTATAACAGCTTCCACTCCACTTTGGAGTGTTTCCATGGAAATTTGTGTCCATTCATTCTGTAGAGCATTTATGAGGTCAGGCACTGATGTTGGATGAGAAGGTCTCCGTTCCAGTTCACCCCAAAGGTGTTGGAGGGGGTTGAGGTTAGGGCTCTGTGCGGGTCAGTCAAGCTCTTCCACACCTCTTCCACACCGAACTCATCAAACCATGTCTTTATGGACCTTGCTTTGTGCACTGGGGCACAGTCATGCTGGAATAGAAAAGGTTCTTC
>JBBPCZ010000115.1:40158912-40171727 GCA_037974445.1 Brycinus macrolepidotus | reverse complement strand
TTACTGTACTTTAACACCGACTTGCAGATTGTGCAGGTCACCGTGCTGTTTGTGTGGTCTAGAGTGAAGGATCTCCATACATGTGATGTGTGTCTGTCACCTACTGCCTCTGCTGCTGTGTCTCTCGTCTTGTTGTGGTCTTGTGTTCCCCACCAACGTTACCGCCCCTTTTATGAAGTGACTATAATAATTGGTTAAGTCAAGGAACGCGTGTCAGCGTGAGCCAATCAGAGGTAGAGACTGCATTGTGTACACAAGCGCGCACACAGAAGAGAGGAAAAAAACACACGACTCGTCGACTTCTCTCAGGGGGCGTCTCTCAGGGGCCTCTGACGTCGACGCATCGATGCGTCGGCTTTTCTGTTAATGCCCTAATACATACATACATACATACATACAAACATACATTATATATATATATATATATATATATGTATACAGCAAATATAATGCTGTGTACATTGTTTCAGTGGTGCCATGACCAAAAAGGAAAAATTTGTTGTGGCTCAGGAGATATAATGATATAATGAATCTAAAATTCCTTAGAAGTATTATTAGATTAAAAGGAGACATGAGATACTTCTGGTCCAGATAAAAATATAAAAGTTAATCACAGCATCAAAACTGAGAGGATTAGTCATGGATGAGAAACGGTTTGTGTTGAGATCCCTGTCTTCAGTTCGGTTGCAGATAAACTTGAATGCTATTATCTTGGCAAATCAGAGCCCAGTATGTGACTTTGGTAGGTCTCTACTCAAGAGGAGACATGTGAGATTACAGCGTCTTTTACGCTGAAGAAGTATTGGAACAGCAGCAGACATAAGCCAGTGTTTCCTTTGTCTTTCGTTTGATCTCATTGTGGGGTTTTGTTTGCAGACCTCTTAGTCCTCCAGATCTTGTCTTGACTTCAACAGTTCACCTTAACATTTCGGACAGTCATCATTACAAGCAGGAAGGGTTTTATAGTCCTCTCTTGCTTTGTAAGAGTCAATTATCTTTTGTTTCAGGTTCTCAGTTGGCCGCTTAAATGAGCCCATGGCTGTTAAGTGCAAGAACAGCACCCTGAGAGATTTGGAGGGTCACACAGGCTAATTTATTACACTCTGGAGTTGTCTACCTTTGACTTGCATTAAAAGCTGATGAGTCAAATAAGCTAAACCCTACAAAATCAACTAAAACGCTTGCACGTGCCACTTCTAAACGTAGCTATCCGGCCATCTATTACCTGAACTGCTTATCCTTAACCAAGAGAGAGTCACAGAGTCCAGCTAATGAATGGTAATAGTGCATTAAAACTGTAGAAATGCATCATTTTACAATTTCATTCCATACAGATTTCTTGGCAACACTTTACAGTAAGACTACCCTTTGAAAGGGTTTTTAAAGTATTTATAATCAGGTTATTAATTAGGTTGTAGACAGTTTATAAATCAGACTCACTATTTGGCAAGATCTGATGTTTTAATGGTAGTAGCATGTTAATAAAGACTTGATGAAGCTGACAGTTTAACATTCTGCCAGAGAAAGAGACAAGATAAGCCCAGCAACTAGCAAGATCTGAGATCTGCCAATTAGTGAGTCTGCATAAATGTATGACAACTGTTATGACTTGTTTATAACTGCTTATTAATGACAACCTGATTATGAATAATTTATAAACAAAGGAGTGAAAATTTTTTGGACTTCATATGAGTAAAGTCATAAGAACAGCTAGAATCAGAATCAGAAAGTTTTATTGATCCCAGAGGAAACTGCTTATGCCTTGACTGCACAGATTCACTGAAACAAGAAGAATATAAAAGTCAAAATAAAAGTCAAAATACCACTAAACAAGTGACTGTCCCTAATAAGAGCACAAGGATGTACAATACAGTGGTACCCCGCTTAACGAATGCCTCACAGAACGATTGTTCCGCATAACGAACGCCGTCGCGACCGTGCGCGTGACTCGTAGAACGAATGCGTTTCACACAACGAACCGCGCATCACACATGAAAATCGAGTTTTACGTTAAAACAAATGTCTGAATCCGGCCAGACGTGTCTCAGATGAAGACAAAGCATCATGTTGTGTTGTTTCTCCCCATTAGTGTCATTTTTTTCCTGTTTTGATGTGTTTTTGGTGTCTGTGTGTTTACTTTTTTCCAGCTCTTAAATGTAACATTTTGCCCCATAGCTTGGCGAGGGGAAAAACCAATTGCGCACAAACTTTACATGCCCATAGAGCTCCCCGAGACCTTGACCCCACTAGTCCCCGGTGAACCAGACTTTTTAAGCCCCAAAGCTCCCTATGGCTTTTTAACGGGGGGTGGAAAAAGGGGACCTGCCCCTTAAATGCGCTCCGTGCACAGAGCCGGTTAAAACAGAGCATTTTGCCCCATAGCTCTCCCTGGGAAAAACCGATCGCGGTCAAACTTTACAGGGACCTACAGCTCCCCGAGACCGATCGAACGAGGCCGGTTGCGAAGCTCTCCTCACCGGGGGCCCAGAGCGACGGTCTCGTGAACACGAAACTTCCGAGCCGCATCGCTCGGCTGGGCATGCACACGGCCTCTTCAAAATTTACAGGCCGATAGGTCTCCGGGAGACCTTTCGAACGTCGCCAAGCACAAAGCTCTCCTCCCCGGGGAACCGGAGTAACGGCCCCCGCGAACCTCCGTGCTCTGAGCCGCGTTGCTCTGCGGAGCATCCACCCAGCCGCTTCGTCTGCGCCCACTGGAAATGGAAAATTCCAGCTATAACAACAAAAACTAGACTGAAAATGAGACTTGTTCATAGTGTGTGTGTACATACTTGTTCATAGTGCGTGTTTTCCCCTCATTAAAAGTGCTGTGTCTCTATTTTTTAGTAATTTTCTCCATTTTTCGCGGCGACCTGGAATGGATTACACGATTTCCCATAGAAGTTTATGTGAAATTGTGTTTCTCATAACGAACTCCCCGCATAACGAGCGTGCTGCTGGAACGGATTGCGTTCGTTATGCGGGGTACCACTGTACTTAGAATTAGAGCCGAAAGAGACAAAGAACTACATTTTAATTTTTCCTTGCATATTTAAGTCCAACAATATGCACAGAACGGTGTTCAGGAGGTTGAGTGCTGAAAACATACTGAGCACAGCCAATACAGAGATGCTCATACAGAGATTATCAGTGTCCTCTAGTAGCCAGACCCCCTGAGTGTAGGCGTTGACTCATTTGTGTGAACAGTTACATGTGGGGGGTACGAGCCACTGGCAAACGTATTAGCATACATGTAGTCTCTAGCATGAGTAATTATGTCTAATGATGGCTTTAGCCCAATAATTTATAAACCCTTTATAAGGGTAGTCTTATTGTAAAGTGGTACCGATTTCTTCTCATTTAGAGAACAATACAAAACATATACAAACAAATAATGGTGCCCAAACCTTCTCCATACAATTGTATATGACACGCATGTGTGTTTATTAAACATGACTGTCTTATTAATGTTTACTCATGACTAGAACTTCTTTTGCATAAGCAAACAGTGTAAATAGATGAAAACAGGTAAGATATCCTCTCTTTTCTGAAAACACTGCGCAACATGCAAAATGCAAAAGGCTTTAGCTGCGATTTACCACACTATGACTTTAAGAGGATCACAGATTGCTTCCCTGTGGTGAGAAAAGCCGCACAATAAGCTGTGCAGTCTCTGAAAATAATTCCAAGAAGATGTGTTCCATGTTTGAGAATCTGTTTAACCTGTGCATTCGACTGAGGTTATTTAGTGCTGTAAACAATATTACAATGCTGCTTAAAGTGGTCCCAGCATTTTTGTCTGAAGTTACTGATTTCCTGGGTCCTATTTTGACAGATCCTGCAGTGTTTTTACCAGCTGATCTGTACTGGCTTTCGGTTTACTGCTTCTTCTGCAGGGTTTTTAATTACGCCCAACTTAAAGGGGAGGATGGCAACACTGTGCAGTCTCAGCTAAAGCAAAGATAAAATAAAAGGGATGGAAATTGGAGAAGGAAAGACAGACTGAGTGAGTGAAGGTAGACTACTGTGTACAAAAAATAAAGGTGAGGTTCATTCAAGGTAACTTTTGGTTCCCTAAAGAACATTTCAGGGTTAAAAGTAATTTATGAGATTAGTGAATCTAAAGAACTTCACATCATGTAAATATTCTATTACATGTTCTATTAAACTACACATTTAAGGCAAGTATGTTTAGAAATCTTCATTTTTAAGTGTAAATGTCAGCCCAGCATTTGTGCAGTACATAATTAATGCCAATTACCAATTAATTAATACCAAGGCATGTTTGTTGCCAGAGCAGTGCCAAAACCACCTACCTGGCTTATTTGATGATCTGACAAGTAGCAAGACAGTTATTCAGCATGGACTTGACACTGGAATTAGCATCACAATGTCCACATCTGTTCAAGGCAAATGGCTGTTGACAATAAAGTCTGAAGGCGCACAATTGGGCACAGAGATATATTAACAGAGATATTAAGCTTAACACATATACAGCCACCCGCCTGCGCACATACATACAGTACTGTTGCCGTGGGCACTCAACTTCCAGCTCTGGGCTGTGGGCAGAGGAATATGTAGCAGAAGCTCGAATCAGTATAATATAAGGTGACAGGCCACTATCATATTGCAAAATAAAGTCCAGACATTATGATTGGATTCTTACACACTACCATTCCCTATTAAGTTTTTACCTCGTCAGTGTGTGGGGGGACAATAATAAAACTGCCTAATATGATGAGGTTTAGACAAGGTTTAGATTAACAAAGACAGAATTTTTTTTTCTTTTTGGCTTGTGGCTCCTAGGGAGTCGCAAACCAGTCAGTGAGGCAGCAGACACTTCGCTGAGAATACGGGAAACAGTGATACTTGTTACTGAGCAGACCACACACATGCACACACACAGACACACAGACACACACACAGTGGATACAGTACAGATATAGTAGCCTATAGAATAACACATAGAGTTGAGACAGAAAGGTCACTACTGCACCACTTCATATCAGTCAGATTTCACTCTGAAGCCGTTTCACTACAGTCTTCGGAGTGGCGCTCAATCAAAGCCGTGGAATCAATTGCAATCGCAAATTGCCCAGTAAATTGTGCTCCATCATTGTGGCAGTAATAGCATTGCATCTGATATGATGCCCATTTCCACAGCGTGAGAGAACCCACCAGAGAACATGTTAGAACACCAACCTTTGGGTGAAACACGCTCAATTCAGCTTAGAGCAATTTTAGTCTTTTAATGACATTTGTAAGTGTGTGTGTGTGTGTGTATGTGTGTGTGTGTGTGTGTGTGTGTGTGATTGTGTGTGTGGTGGGGGTGTGTGCTTGTGCAGACCTACGGTCCAGTCCCTTTCCACTGCCCTCCACCATATCCGCCAGGAAATCATTAGTACAATTATCATCCATAAGCTGCAATTATTTAAAACTGTAATTTGCTGGATATGTGTTTTAATGAGCACTGTAGAAGATGGTGGAGTGGCTGTGGGCTACGGGTTTTAGTTTGTGCGTCCTTGCAGTGGGCGATGCCTTTGCGCCCTTCAGTGAGGCACTTAACCCTGAGCTGCTGTAGGAGTGCCGTGACAGTGCAGCTGTCAAACTCTCTGCTAACTGCATCCAAATCAAAGCACAACCTTGAAGACTCAACAGTGACATATTAATGTGGCACTGACATTCATTTAATAATCTGTCCTAGATAAGACATAAAGGGCCAATGCCATTATTATTATTATTATTATTATTATTATTATTATTATTATTATTATTATTATTGTCATCAATTAAGGATATGTTTCTGTATTGCAAGGCCACGTTTATTATTACAGAGATCAGCTGTGGAGCAGCAAGCAAAACGAGATAAACATAATAAGGAGAGTTTATGATTTATTATGGTGATACAATGACCAGTTGATTACATTACTCATAAAATATGAGAGACTTCTGGCCAAAGCGGCGCAATTACAGGCTAATGGCATCTAGTGGTCATAATTCATTCTTCCAGGGCAGAATAGAGCCAAATAAAATGCTGCAATATCTTTATTTAGTACATTTGTAATATCTTCTTTCGGGCTCCTCTGTCGCACCTTCACCAAGTGTCGCAGTTTAACTATTTCCCGTCAGAGTGGGATTTCCCATCTTCTGACATTGGTCCATACTGACATTGAAAAAAAAAAAACATGTTGTGTGGTTATGATACATAGTTAACACAACTTCTGCACATCATTTCAACCAGGAGAATCAGTTCTTTAAAATAATGTAAAAATAAGTGATCATTTAAGTCTAATTTTTACTTAATCCAAATAACATTTAATCCTAAAATCTCACATTTCTTTTTAATATAGTTTTTTTTATTTTTATAAAATATCTATAATTTTTAAAGTTATTTAGCAAAAAATATCTACGTATGTATTAACTATTGTTTAAACATAGTAAATTTAGTGATGAGTGTGGTTTATTGTTTAGAATGGTCATGTAATTTGTAATGTACATAACTTTTATATATTAACACCCTAATAACCTCCAGTACTTAAACAATAAATAAATTAAACAGTAAATGAAAACAAATATATAATTACATTTTATAAAAAATCACATTTTCCATTTCTGTAAAGCACATTGAATGACCTTCTGTGTATGATAATGTGCTATATAAATAAACTTGACTTGACTTGACATAAGTGTCCTTTGTTTGTGCACATGCAAAATTATATTGTTATTTATATATGTATATAAGAGTGAATAATGTGTTTCTCAAAAGGCAGGTCTGCTGATCTCTTCAGTACAGCACTCCCTCTTTAGCATGTTCATAACGTTAATAATGAATGTAGTAGGTGTATATAATGTACGTTTTAAATAAATTCAACACAGTTTTTAGTAATGGCCATTACTCTAAATTCTTCTATTCTACTGTAAATACAGTCACAGATGATTATACTCTGACTGATACACACTGCTGGGAAAATGAGACATCTGTGACAATGACTATAAAACATTATCTGATAAAAATCTGGCTTTGTAGTTTTTTCTCATTTAGTGATTCAGTAACCGGAATGACAGACTAAACTGGAAATGCATCTGTCAATCATGTTGCGGAAAGTTAGCGTTTAAAATATCATTTATAACAGATAATCCAGGTAGAGTATAAAAATGAGCCAGACATGATAATAAAAGTTTCAATTTACCTCAGTTTATTGACCTGATCTCACCTTTGATGAAGTTAAAGTTTCAGGCCAGTGAGACTTTTTTCCTGCAACATTTCATGAAATGATTTCCCGCCACAAAACTTTTAACAAGTGATATCTAAATGTAGCACAGTTGCACAGGTTTAGGGTTTTGCAAGTAACAGTGTGCACTATGTGTGTTCACATTGCCAGTATTGATTCATGTTCTTTTATTTTGATAGAAAGAATGGGTATAAAAGGGGATAAAACGATTGCCTACGGGTGGAGGGAAAAAAACAAGGTGGTATAGTGGTAAAGTGTACTGTACTGTTTTTTCTTATTAAGTGAATGTACACTGTAAACAGGATAGATTAAAAAGTACCCATTTTTATTTTTTCTCTGCACCCATGTAATAATCACATCCCCCTTTAGACCTGTACTTTCTTTTAAAATAAAAGAACACAAAGAATCAATACCAGCAATGTGAACACATAAAGTGTGCATTGTTACGTGCAAAACAATGAACCATTACACAGTTTGTCACCTTCACTGGCATGCATTTATATTTGAAATCTGTGGATGACTAGGATATAACAGTAATTTGAATAGGTGGACTGGAAAGGGTTAAAGCAATTTTTTTTCTACTGCAATTTTTTCCAAGGTTGGTTTACTCTGCAAAATTGTTACATATGCAAAGGGAAATTCTTTGACAAAACATAATTCCACTGTGTGCAGAAGTCACTGCATGCGGGTGAAAGCCCAAAACTGGACTCGGAAAGAGGAATCAAGAGTCATGTAAACCTGTCAAAATGGAAGCAAAGAGCATGGTTTACCTAGCACTAAGTGTAATATCTGAACACTGTATTGGATTAGTATTAATTGAAGGTGGCCAGCATGTGTCCATTTATAGTTAAGGATGAAAATCAGGAGAGTTAGCAGTATGACGAACTGTTAATGTACAGGCAAAGGTATGCCATAACTCAGAGTAAGACATGGATATGGATCTGAATTTAACTGTAGCTCCGTGCTTGCAGACACTTGAACCTGGTGATTCATATGGTATGTTATGCACTTATCGAGGGGCAAGTGAAATAGAATGAATAGTTAATGATGAACGGCTTGAGTGTCATTGACATCTGCTCACATTCCCCAAGCTCACCACATTTACACAATCTCTTTTCAATAAAGTGGCAAAACAAGTACACACAATCCTCCCACAGGAGCCGCAGCCTCAGATGGGACTGAAACGAGAGGAGAAAGGCTGGGTGTAGAGCAGAGCTAAACTTTATATTCAGAATCGAGGGACAATGACATTGAATGAGAGAATACTAATCTGCCCTTTAGCGAGCAGAATGAAGAAGGAGGGATGAATGTGTGTGCCTGGAGGAAGTAGTGTCCTACTGCTGACACCATGCCCAAAGCAGCAAAGCGCCACCGCTAACACTGCAGGGGAAATAGCTTCTCCCAAAGATTTCTGTCACTAACATTAGCAAGTCAGGATATCCTGTTTCCTAATTCAGTGCAGTCTTCTCCCAGATCACCTCGTTCTCTATTTATACTCCTAATTACGTACCTGCCACAAAGCTTGACTGTCCACAAGCATGTCCAAACAACACTGTGGTGGCAAGTCCCCAAATCAACTGGTCTTCATTATAAACCATTTTCCTGGGAGATCAGCCTAGTCTTTCTTTTTATGTGACTAAAAAAAGACGGTAGAAATTCCTAATGATTTTGTAATGTATTCATTCTTTCATTCTTCTCAGTTGCACTACTCTACTCTTTCCTCTTCCATCATTAAAGTTGTGTTCTGTGCAGAGGATGCAGTGGAGTTGCTGCTTGTTTAGTGGATATAATTACATACACAAGGTTGTGGGTCAGCCTTCCAGTGTGACATTGCGCCTGCTTGTGTGAAGACTACAGAGAAAACTCTTTCAGTTTCAAGGTAAACACTTGGTCAGCTCACCCTCCTGTTCCAGGGTGGAATCTGATTAGGTATTTAATTGTACCTAGCAGTGAGGGCGGCTGCTGCCTCAAGGCTCAAACTTTGCCTTTATTTGAATAGTCCTCTTTTTATCTTTCCTTTTATGAACTGCAGAAATGCCTCGGCAGTGCACTGGGTTATGTTATCAAGATTTACAATCCAACAACTAGATGGTCATGGACATCTTGTCGTTTGCAAATGCACATTTTCACTAAAATATTGTGCCATTACATTAACCCTTAGTGTATTAGAAAAGTCTGATTTCAACAAATAAAAAAGGTGTAAAACTGGTCTTTGCTCTCCGACACGCTTGCCGTTTGTAGCTCTTTTGCTAGGCAGGTTTTACCCACCCACTTGTGGGGGAGACTATTATGAAAGTTCTCATGGGTTCAAAGAGCATCACATCACTTCCACTGGCTTGCCTTCTTCGCATATTGCATTCTGGTGCCATCTCTTCCTAACAAGACCTGCCGTTTTGTAGATGCTCTGACCTCGTTGTATAGCCATCGCAATTTATCCCTTGTCAAAGTCACTCAGATTCTTACACTTGCTCATTTTTCTTGCTTACAACACATCAACGTCAAGAACTGACTGTTTCTTTGCTGCCTAATAAATCCCACCTCTTGACAGGTGCCACTGTAATGAGATAATCAATGCTGTTCCATTCACCTGTCTGTGGTTTTAATGTTGTGGCTGTTCGGTGTATACTTGAGTCACTTGAGGTGAATTTGTGTGTTATGAGTTGGGGTAATTAAAGCAACAATAATAAGTCAACAAACTCAGATTTAACGGTATATCCTTCTGTCTCTATAGTTGTCTACCATTTTTTCAAGAACCCATTTGTTTTTGACAGGTTGCTGAATGCAGTCCGTCACCAACCAGTGCTCCTTTGGTTCAGAAACACTGAAATCTATTTGAAGCTGTGGGCTTTCATTCATACTTCTGTGAGATATGAACAGTTGCTTTAGGAAAAAAAACTTTCCCGGTCCAATTTAATTTCACTCATTTCTCTCAAACTATCTCTGCCACACATCTGAGAAGACAGACAGCCTGCAGCCCTGATCTGAAGCTTTTTATCTGCCGATTATTTAGCCAGCAGTGTATAAGTTCCTGCTGTCATACAGATGTTTCCATTTGTTTAATATGATGTCTTAAATGACTTTGCTATTATGTATAACTTTCGCTCACACTTTATTTCCCACTTTAGATTATCCACACATACTTTAACTGTTTACAAAATATCTGGTGAAACTTAATAGACTGTCAATAGCATTATGGTTAGGTTGAGGATTAGAATTAGATTAAAGGTGTGGGGTAAGGTTAAGGTTTAGTACTACCTTATTGTCATATGTACTAAGTTGATTGGAATGAGTAACTGAAATCATACACAATTAATGTAGTGCATGTCTATATAACTCTTGAGTACCATGAGATAAAGTAAGCATACATTATGAAGTATACATTACAGTAAAAAACACATTAGTACACCTAAACAGATATACATTGGAACTTACCTATGAAAGGACTGCATGGGTAATCTGATGATTTGAGTACGAATGACACTGCTGAGAACTCAATCATGTGTACAACTATGCAGAAGTGAGATCCTGAGTCTCTTAACAAGCAACAGTAATTAAAGTAGTATTACACACAAACCTGGATCTCCGACAGTGTCAGGAAATCTAGATTTCACAAAACAGGGAGTGATAGTTTTAAGGAATCCAGCACGTCATTAAACACAGAACACATGGGAAATCAGCATGCACCGAAATTACACCCCATATAATGAGAAAGGGTACTGTGCATGTTACTGTGTTAATATGGCAAAATTAAGCGATGGCTGCACTATGAGTCATATGCCAGAAGGACATTTCTATGCACCTCAGCATAGTCCTGCTATATCTGTTTCAGTCTGCAGAGCTCCTGTATTGTTCAGACATTTGCATTTGACCTTAACATTAGAATCCCATGGATTCATTTTAATAAGTAACCAAAATCTCCCATCAGAGTAAAAGTGATGATCAGACAGTCTTGCCTCTCAAATTTACAAGTACGATTATCTACAAAAAGGTGGCAATCTTCGTTCATGGAGGCTTCTATATTTGGACACAGATATCTTTGGCCATACTTTTGTTTAAGCAGTTCTGGGATTGATTTTGCTCATGGTGATGCAATATATAGATGTCCTTGTAGAAGATTAGTCCCATTTCATAATTAGTATGAAGTAAGTCAGTATACAGCAGTTGGTAAAAAAAAAAACCCTCATTGTTGAACAACTAGACACAAATGAACACTAAGGGTTGGTTTACAGGACAAAGACTGAACCTAGTCCTGGACTACACAGCCTTCTAAATGAGGATTTTCATTGAAAAGGAAAATGTGCTGTCTTAACGAACAGCAGGCCTTCCCTTTAGTCTGTAGTATTTTACTCAGACTAAAGTATCCTTCAAGGCTCAACAGACTTAGGTTTTAAGTACGAGCCTTTGGGTCTTTCTGGGTTAGAAATCACTGGGAAGAAATTTCATGTATTGGTTCTTTACACAGTGAGCAAACAGGTATAATGGTCACGCATACAGTTTAATCCTTGTATAAGGATATTTAGTATTCAGTAACTGATGGTAACTGGTCCAATTAACCTCAGATTTCAGTCCAAAAGTTTAGTGTTCTCCATGCTTTCAATTTTGCACTGTAATTCTTCATATATCCAGTTCTGGGCCATATTAACTGCCTGTTATTCAAATTAAATTGTACCTGCATGTGTTTATAGCTAAGTTCAAAACTCTTAGCTGATTACTTTGGAGATGTGTGCATTCTTTAAAAAAAAATTTCTGTAAAACATGTCAGCATCTACACCCCACACTGAGAATGGAACCTTCGCAATAGTAAGCTTAAAATGAGTTTTGACATTAATGTAAAAATCCAATCTCGACCAGGTGCCAGTGGATATTAGTTGTTGATGGAGTTTTGTGTCAGTCCATTAATAAAGAAATCTGTTTTGGCTTAGCTGCTCATGCATATGTGAACAGATGCCACATGTCGATAGAAACCTGTTCCATCAATTTCAATTTGCTTCTGTAAGTCAATATAAAAGCCCAGATAACATTTTTTAGCAAATGGAATAGACCCAGTATGACCAGCCTTGATATACAAACATTGAATTCCACCTGAATCTAAAGTAAACTGACATGAATGCAATAGGGATTTCCTTCCCTCCTCTTCTTTCCTCTCCTGTATGTTAGTAGGACTGACATATTCATAACATTGATAGATGTGTTGCGTGGTGTCAATTTATTTCAGCTCAGTTGAGAAAATCTATATTTGCAGTGCAAGAATGATGTATTTCATTAGTAGACTCAAATGCATTCCCTAGCTGTCCATAGGTGAAATGCAGTTACATTTTCACTTGGTTATTCCTGGACTGATTTGCAAGCAAATATGATGTCATCTAAACAGACTTCCCCAGCTTTATTAACATCAATACTTCTTTTCATAAAAAAAGAATGCATACCGCAACTAAAATGATGTTTATGTTTTTAGATAGAAAGAGGCCCACCAAATGATATATGTGATCTTAAAGAATACATTAGATGATTCAGAATGCAGCTGCGAGGTTAGTCTTCAATGTTCCTAAATTCTCACACACCACGCCTCTACTACGGAACCTT
>JBBPCZ010000115.1:40122703-40142180 GCA_037974445.1 Brycinus macrolepidotus | reverse complement strand
GCAACTTAGCTAGCAGTAACATAGTCAAAAGCAGATGTTGATTTAAGTTTAGCTTTACAGGTATGAAGAACAGATGTTTACTAAAGCACTGATGTACGTCGCTCTGGACAAGAGCGTCTGCTAAATGCCGTAAACGTAAACGTATACTACCATATAGGATGTTATATTCTACAGAATACTACTGAATTAGAATCAGAATGTTTTATTGATCCCGGAGGAAAGTGCTTATGCCACAACTGCACAGAGACAAAGAGACAAGAATAATAAAAAATATAATATAAAGTAAAAATAAAACTCTTCAGAAAGTACTCTGAAAACAAAATGCTGTGGTCAGTAGGAGAGGTAGATATGAAGATAGATAGATAGATGGATAAACAAACGAACAAATAAACAAACAAACAAGCAAACAAACAAATAAATAAATGATCACTGAGGATTAAACACAGTCAAAACAGCATAAAAACTGCAGTGTTAAATGTTGTTCACTCCAATATTGAGAACTGACAGTGTCTGGATATTTTTGGTGCTTGCCAAAAAAACACAATAGTGTTAAATGCCCCAAAGTGTTCACTGCAAGTGTTCTTTTTTCTATTTAGTGTCATAACACTAAACGTTTAACACTGTAATCAGTGTGATTTTTACTCTCTTTAGAGTGGAACATATACTCTTTAGTTATTCTTCAGGAGTGTTAAAATGTTGATTCAGGAGTGTTAACTTTTAAAGTGTTGATTTAACACTGCTGAGTAGCTGAAGTTACTGTGTTGTGGTTTTAGGAGTATAGAAAGCCACTGTCAATACAAAAACACATCTCTTAAAATGATATTTTACAAAAGGAAAACGTTATTAACTCTCTTGTAAGATAGTGTAAAATGATTTTATTAAGTCATATAGGACCATTTCCATTGGTCCATTCATTGTGAAATATTGACACTGTAAACAGCACTTGGCATTTCTATGCTGTATTGATAGTATTCTAAAGCATTCCATATATATGTATATGTACATACATATATAGCTTGCTTCACTGTTTTCATGATTAATGCACCATCAAAAATATGCTAAAATACTGTGGTGTTATAGCAATATATATTATACTATATATAACATACTATAGAATTACAAGCTTTAGCATTCTCATCATGTAGCAGATATACTATATAGTATACTAATACTATAGTTTCTTTAGTATTCTTCAGTATACTATTGCCTACTGTTGATTATAGACACACTAACAATTCACTAACAGAGGTTGGGATTTAAAGTAACAGTCCATAAATAGTGTAATACTCTTTTTTATTTTTTTATTTTTTTTTTTATTGGCTGCCACAATATGACTACCTTGTGTGATGAATGCGAAACAAAGTTTTTAAAACATGAAAAACTTGCTCTATACTGATCGAAGCATTATTACCACTATGCCTTCTGGAAGGTAGGTGCGGAAATTAATATCTCATTCTTCATTCATTTATGCATGTGATCACATTTTATGTTCTATTGACAACACTCAGAATCTTATGTATCTTAATGAAAATGAGTTTACTCTAAGTTCACCAAGCAAATTTAATTCCATGGCAGCTTTAGAGCTTAGGCATATTTTTTTTCTTTCAGAGGAAACTGTTTAGATGTATGCAGTTTTTTTAAGATTCCAGATTCCAAAAAAAGAGTGTAGAGAGGAGTTTCTTTCATGAGTCGTGTTAAAGAAGTTTTTTCAGTGGCAGGATATCAATCACATTTCTAGATTTTGTGAAGGAAAAGAACATCACTTGACATTTGCAATGTTCTCTGAGGTTGCAGATTTGAAGGAAAGGTTTGATTCATGTTCCATTATTCATCGCCTAAATAAAAGTTCAATGAAAGTAACTGAAAGAGACTCCTGATAAAGGTTGTTGCTATGTATCATTACACGTTGTCAATAAACTCTTTATTGATGAAACTATGTGGAATAAGTGCATAATATAAAACGTTTCTAAACAGATAAGCTGTCCTTGGCATGACACCCTAAAATCTTTTTTTGTCTCCCACATAAACACAATGCCAGCTTCCTTTCACTGTTGCTGTTGTGCCGCCCCATTTCTTTCATTCATGGTTACTCACTGTTCTTTAGCTTATAGAAGCATATCCTTGAGGAACACTAGTGGAGGAGGCAGCTGTTCATGGCTGTTGCCATTCTTCAGCATAGCAGTCCAAATTATGCTCTTTGTATGTCTGTATTTATTATTCTCTGTGTTCTGCCTTCTGAGCATCTCAACAGATGCGTCAAGTCTATCATAAAGATCATGGGAACAACTCAAAAGACCAAATCATCTCTTGACCTTGCTGAGAAATTCATGGAGTACAGTAGTGAAGGTAGTGTTCCTCTGCTATGAGAAGGGCATTCTTAGTGTATTTTAGTCTATTGGTATTCTATTTCAATAGGGGAGAGACATGTCCATCAGTAACATGCTTTTTTTGCTGCACAGTTTACTTAATATGTTTCAGGTCCCATTTGTTTTACTTACACTAACATCTTTTTTTCTGTGTTTGCTCCCACCTTATTGGCTTGGCTCATCGTCCATCTTCCCAGTTTGTACACATTTAAAGAGACTTTTGATTGAGTCAAAGAGTGACTGTGAATCTGCTTCAGTTCTTTTTCAGGTCTAACATCAGATGTCCTTGTTGTCATGACGACCACCTCAACTACTCCTCCCTGCTCCACCTCCCTTCAATGCAAATCACTTGTGTATTTTTATCTGTGTCATGGTTGCCATGACCATAGCCCTAGCTGCTCCGCCCTGTTCCGCCTCCTTTTAATGCACCTGTTTTTTTAGCACTCGTGTGATGTTATCTAAGTTACACCTGCCTATATTAGTCCCTGTGGTTACACATTGTCTTTTGAAAGTCTTACTTGTGTTGTTTGCTCACAGACCTATGTTTGTCACTGGCTCCTTCTTTTCTAGTCATCTTGACAGTATCTGTTCTGTGTATCATTTATCGTCTTTGGTCTCCTTGTAATGGTCATCAATAGCTCGTAAACATCACTGAATACTTCAAAGCAATCAGACTGATTCAATCACTACAAACTTTACCCTGATCAGCCACAATATTAAAACCACCGACAGGTGAAGTGCATAACATTGATTATCTCATTACAGTGGCACCTGTCAAGGGGTGGAAAAATTGTAGGCAGCAAGTGGCCAGTCAGTTCTTGTGTTGATGTGTTCCAAGCAGGAAAATAAGCAAGTGTAAGTTGAACAACTTTAAAAAGGGGTGAATTGTGATGGTTAGGCGACTGGGTCAGAGCTTTTCCAAAACAACAGGACTGGTGGGATATGCAGTGGTTAGCACCAAGCAGAAATGGTCCATATAAGGTCAACTGGTGACAGGGTCAGTGAAGGCTAACTCACAGAAGAGCTACTGTAGCACAAATTTCTGAAAAAGGTAAGTCTGGCAGTTCATGCTGGCTAAAAGTGAAAAGAATCAGAACACGCATGCCTTGCTGCTTATGCCTTGCTGCTTATGGGGCTGCATAGCTGCAGACCAGTCAGAGTGCCCATGCTGACCCCTGTCCACCACCGACATGTAAGCATCAGAACTGGACCATGGAGCAATGGAAGAAGGTAGCCTGGTCTGGTAAATCACATTTATTTTGACATCATGTGGACGGCTGTGTGTGTGTGTGTGTGTGTGTGTGTGTTGCAGAAGAGATGGCAGCAGGATGCACTATGAGAAGAAAGCAAGCACACTGTGATGCTCTAGGCAATGTTCTGCTGGGAAACCTTGGGTCCTGGCATTCATGTAGATGTTCTTTGACATTTACCACTTAGCTTAACATTTTCGCAGGCCAAGTACACCCATTCATGGCAACAGTATTCCCTAACCTCTTCAGCAGGATAATGTTCCCTGCCACACTGCCAACACTGTTCAGGAATGGTTTGAAGAAAATGACAGAGTTCAAGATGTTGACTTGGGTTCTAAATTCCCCAGATCTCTATCTGATCGAGCATCTGTGGGATGTGATGGACAGACTAGTCCGAGCAATGGAGGCCCCACCTTACAACTTAAAGGCCTCAGAAGATTGGCTGCTACCATTTTGGTGCCAGATACCATCACACCTTCAAAAGTCTTGTGGAGTCCACGCCTCGATGGGTCATAGCTATTTTGATGGCACTAGGAGCGCTATATATGTAAGCTATTAAAGCTTCATCCACTTCAATCCACAGCTGGTCTGCAGGTGTTTTAGGGCTTCATTTAACAAATCCCAGGAGGCAAATATTAATGTTTAAAACATTAAGACTTCCCCAAAGATTATTTTAAGATTACCACAAACTATGCTAATTTTAGTGGAATCCTTGGATAGAGTCTGGGCAGAGTGGGCTGAAATACACAGTGTGTACATTAATTAAACACTGTGCTACATTAGCAATGTGAGTTTCACCTTGAACATTCTCCCTAAGAGCTAAAATCATCTTGGAGCTTTTGGGAAAGTGGGCCAGGTAGATCCTCTGCACCCAGTGATCTGATCCATTTGCAGCAGGGTTGCATCAGGCAGCTCTCTGCAAGTATCATGAAGAGACTATGATTTAAAACCTAACTGACTCATACTCACTCCTTCATTTAAAGAATGGATGTTATCAGGCCCTTTTTCTCCCACACCATATTTTCCAGTGTTTGTAAGAATAGTCTACTTCAGTAATATGACCTACAGCAGTACTCTCCCATTACAGCCAGCTTCTCAGTACTATATAGTCCTATGGTTTGCTACTGCTACTGCTTCCTTGTATTGCTGTGCCAGAGTCTGTATCCCACACATATGTAACATCATTTGTATTCTTTTATTATCTTGTAAATACAGAGATACTTTTATTCTTTTCCTGTCAGGACTCCCTACAACAGTAATTTTCCCTGGTAACTTATATGAGATATTTTCCTGTACTAATTAGCTCCAATGGGGAAATTCTGTGAGATGCTTTTTTTCAGCAGGTTTTGCACACTGTTACATTGAACCTCACTGTGTATGCTTGTCAGTCAACTGTTTCTTAACAGCATGTCTTCTCACAGTAGACCTGAATGTATTCCAGTCATAAAGTCGTACGGCATATATCTCCTTAATTAAGCAATACGTCTGTGAAGATGTTTTACTGCCAATGGATTCACACCTTCACAATATTTTTCCTTCATTTACTCAGTTCCATTCTCATCCATTCAACCAGTATGACCTTTCCAGTCACTGCCTTAATGATTAAAGCTTAAAACATCAGAAAGTGGTGAAACTGTCCCATAGCTTCACCAGAAATTAGTCCTTATCTTGAAGTCCTAACACCTTGCATGGTGTGGTTGTATACACTACCGGTCAAAAGGCTAGAAATTAATATTTTAATATTTTAATTTTAATTAATATATTTGCTTTATATCTACAATGTATGAGCTGTTACTGCATATAATAATACATGACAAAGCTTTATTGTACTTTTTAAATAGATAAGCATTTTTGCCACACCAGGACTAGCCTTGCATTTTGAGCTTCATTCAGCTGAGGCTTAAAACAACTCTCAAGTTTGAAGACTTGAATTACAAGTGCACACTTTCTCTCCTTGAGGGTTAAGAAACAAGCAGATTATTCAAAGTCATGAGGATCATAAGAGTCTGAAGGCTGGCTTCATCAAAAGGTGTTTTAGATATAAAGAATCCTGCATTCTGGCGACTGGTTTTCCATGAAAATCCCAAAATAAGCTACAAGCAACTGGATTTGTACGCCTAAAATTTGGGATTTTTAACTTCGCTCACTCACAAAGGCTTTCAAATGGCATTGTTGTCAGGGGTGTGGTTATGTTCAGGTGACCAAAGCAACAACCATCATCTGAATAGATAATATAGAGCACCAATCAAGAAACAGACTTGACTCTTAAAAATAAGACTGCCTGAAAGGCTTCTTAATGCCTTTCAAAAGAAGAAACTTTTTGCAGTTCCTCAAAAAACAATTCAATAGATGTTTTTTAAAAGAATCATTTTTGTAAATGAGATATGTAAATGTGGTACATAAATTGTCAGCGAATCTTTATATTTTGCAACAGTTCCTTGTAGCTTTAAAAAGTTATTTACACTTATATATCTCATTTACAAAAATGGCTCTTTACGGAACTAAAAAGGTTCCTCAATTGCATCACTCACAGAACCCTTTATGGCACCTCTTTAAGGTGTAGTCTCCCTTTTTTCATCAGATTGTTGCAAGCTGTCTTGCTTTAGGTTGTGATAATTGAAAAAAAAATGCATTTGAAAATTCACTCTAAAACATGATGGATTTCTATGAATTTTCATTCCTGGATAACAGCAGATAAGGGCAGTGAAAATCAGGATTCTCCCAGGAGAGATATAAGTTTGGAAAATATCGATGTATGCAACATACTCCACTCAACCAGCCAATCAACCTCTTTCAGACCCTCAGCAGTGCAAACCCAGCACTTTGCCTGAATACTAACACCTGGATTTACCTGCTCATCACCAGCTCTCTTGCTGCTCAGTTCCCTCATACAGCATCACACCTCTCCATGTGCTTTCGTGACACCATATTTCACCTGGTTATTGTTCTGTATTGTTTTCTTGTGCTTTACATTCCTTAGATTGCTCTCTTCAGTTCCCATTTTCCTCTGCAGCCCATTTTAGTGCCATTTAGTGCCATTGATTTGGCTTCGCTTTGCAGTGTTACTTCCGCTAAAGTGTCCGTCCTGTCAGTCTGCCTCTACAGCGTTCCAGTTTATTGCCCCTTTCCTCAAGTCTCTCCACCAGTCGCATTTTACATTCACTTCTCTGAGCAAAAGATATCCCATGGGCGTTATTAGAACCGTTACTATTTGTGAGACTTTCTTTCGGTGTTTTTCCCCTGCAAAGCTAACCTGTAATTGTACTCCACAGATAACACGTTCAGTGCACATTAGCCCTCCTTTCTACATGCATTATCAAATATCAGGTAAAATGAACCCTAATGGCTCCAGGAAAATAATTTATTTTTGATCCTGAATAGAGGATTCCCATGAACCGTGGTGCACCCATTATCTCCAGTCCATTATAAAATGCCGTGCTCTAACGTTCAGGATACTCCTTCGGAACTGGAGCAGCTGCTGCCATGTCTGCCACTGCTATGATTGGAAAGTATGTGTCACCGAATGTATTTACACCACTGGTTTGATTGCTTTTGTTCAAATTCTGATAAAAATCATTTTATTTCTGAGTGCTCCCATTAGCAACCTACTAAACACTAACAACATACTGCCTTAATAACAATTCAGCACAACACACAATGGCAAAGAGATGCATTTTAGGATGTGATGTGGAGTAAAAATGACTTTTACATTATTTTTAAAGACTCAGATTTGCCGCACTAATATATACAAACACAAAAAAAGTATCTACCAGGACAGTTAACATGCTGGACGTGTCTCTTGCTTTGTTCTGAAGAGCAAAAGGAATCTTGCAAGCCTGTGTTCAAATTTCCAAGGAAAAAGTTGCAGTAGCCTATTATTTTTTTACATCAGTGAAGTGTGAAAAGGTTCAGATGCTGTATGTATGTATAATATTTGCAGTGTAGTTTTATATGGATGGTTGATAGAAAATGATCTTGTAAGTTTGCCTTTCAGTATTATATTGCGATTGAAATGCTAATTGTTCTCTGTAAAATAAACGTGTGTTCATCTGGTTCCTCTACCAGCTGGTCTCTCACAGACCTGGAAGTGAACCAAAAATATAAATGTCATTGGAATGTCATTGTGAATGTCACCAAACTCCTAACTCAACCCCAGATCTTTTCTAAGTCCTTGTTTGCAAGTGCATATGGAACCTTTGATGTATGGTTTAGGAATGATGAGTAATTGTGGAACTTCAGACAAGAAAGGAAATCAGAGAACTTCTGAGCGCGTTCTGTTTTATGCTAGGAAATCGGATCCCCGTCTCGCTGAAGCACTGAGGGGCAGGTGCAAGTCAGGAAGAATAAGGAGAACATAAGAAACAGAGGGGTATGAAAACCTCAGCTGCAATTGGAATTGCAGCACTCCCTTTTGGTCATTCCTAGTCTGTTTCCCAGTCAGTTTACAATTCAGGAGACACTATGTGGTGAATAACAAATGACTTAAAGAATGAATCATCATGAACGGTTTATGGGAATGGAAGTAGTTTCAACCACAGTATTTCTCCAAAAACTATTAATTTGGAAACCCTCTGTTATATATTTTATTGTGAAACCACATGGCTAAAACAAAACAACCCCTATTAACACTTTCCTACCAAAACTACTGCTATTATTCCTAAGAACTAAGAGTGTATTAGTAAAATCTGATTTCAACAAATAAAAATGGTGTAAACAATTTAAAAACAATGTTTTAGACCCCCTCTCGCTCTGCGAGTTTTTACCACCCACATGTGGTGCGGAGCCAATCCTGAAAGTTCTTCTGGGTTCAAAGATCTTGTTTTTTTTCTGTTTGTTTCTAAGACCTAAAATAAAATAAATTTGGGCATTTTTGTTCTTTATGGGGATTTGCGTATGATACCATTTTTAAAACCCCAGTGGTGGTTTTTATTATTACATGTTTTTTAAAATTACAATAACTTTGGTTCTACATGACATAGGAACACCAAACAGAGCTCAGCATGATGTCTGACACTAAAGGTTAAATCATATTTCATATTTAGTTTGAATAGATTTTCTCTTTCTCTTTTTTTTACTAAATCAACTGGTGGCAAATGTGAGGTCATTTTATTGTAGTGGCTTCTTAGCAAAGCTCCAATCAGTGGAAAGTAAGCAACACGGAAAATAGCATGTACAGTGAATGCAGCTGTAACCGCAGTGGTAGTGAAAGGACAAGTGTTCCCGTCCATACAAAGCAGCGCACTTGGCACCGAAAACACTCACTCAGTCTCTCCCTGACGAGCAGTAGGGCTCTCTGCCCGTGGCTTGCAGTCGGGGGGACCTGAACCAGCGCCAATCAATTACATATTGATGAACTGATGTGAGTTCAGCCCCGTTCTCGTATGGCTCTTCTGGCACAGATGCAGATGAGCACTGTCTGATCTGAATGGCTGTTACGCCCCCCACCACGCTACACACTTCACCTTCAGACCAAAGTCTGGCAGGAGACACTCAATCTCTGAAGTCTGGGGAGAAATGCCCCGCTAAAGCAGAACACTCTGCTGGACGGAATATGAAAATCCTGCACGACCGTGACAAACCGATTTTGGAGCAGCTGGGTAACACAAGATTAATCTATGTAATTATAATAGCTTATCTCCCAAGGAGAAATTTGCTGGTGGCAAGCAGGGAATATTTGCCGAGGGTGCAACCCATTTTGCAACCTCCTGATACCTACAACAGCAAAACACACACACACTCTCTCACTCTCTCTCTCACACACACACTTTGGTGTCTTTCCAAATAAACAATTTACTTTAAATACACTGCCAACTGTGTTTCCATAGAAAGAATGTTCCTTTTGTGGTATGTCCTCTCTGCAATCACTGGGATCATATTGAGAAAATATGATCTTGATCTCCAGTTTTGTTTCATCATTGTTAAGATGCGAATAAAATGCGTTTGATTTCCGTGCACAATTACTGCCTTCTTTTTTTTTTGCCGTGGCAATCAAATCAAGTCCCAAAAGAGACACATGGTGTTGATATTTCGCATCTGTTGTGTGATATCTTTTCAAACCAAATAACCCGGCTATACCAGCAGAGACTGTCGTGTCCCCAACCATCTGTCCACCGCACCAAACCTCCTCTGATGGAAAACACTGATGGGTTTGATCTGACACTAACTCCTGTTGATTCCTTTATTCTGCATTCGCAAATGAAGACAGAGCCAAGAACAACAGATTTATGTTGCATTTTTCATATGAATTTCATTTGATTTGCTGCTTGCATGGTTTGTACACTTGCTGTATGTATTTTTT
Source organism: Brycinus macrolepidotus (assembly GCA_037974445.1). Lineage (NCBI taxonomy): Eukaryota > Metazoa > Chordata > Actinopteri > Characiformes > Alestidae > Brycinus > Brycinus macrolepidotus. The sequence goes on along the minus strand of JBBPCZ010000115.1, from coordinate 40,132,266 downwards.
ATTCATTACCATTGTTTGTTTACCCCAGTGGGCCTCAGGCTGACTAATTGGTTAGAGTGCATTACATGGGTGCAGTTTCTTTGGAACCATTTGCGTGTGTTCGGCTTTGAGCTGACTAGCGTTGTTTCAGTAAAGATCTACACAGCATGAACACGTCCTCTCCCCTGACTGGCCCTCCCTGCGTCGATGACGACCAGGCATTTTTTAATTACAAGTGTGGGTTGTTTTCTAAAGCAGTATTGCTTTTGGAAATAAATGTCATCAGCATCAGCTTCACTAAAACAGACACAGACAGTCAGATTATCATCATTTTTTATATTTTACTTTTAAAGTTTTATTAGTGTGATTTTTATTATTCTTTTTACAGCCAAAAAAGATGCCACATCTCCTCCAAGCTTGTGTGAAATTACGGAACTGTTCCAACGCCAAAATGTCCATTAATATCCAGTGTAGTGTGTGTGTATTCGGATTTTTGATCGGTTGATGAGGGGCCGGGTATTGATCATTAAAAATTTGATTTTTGCGCTTGAATCAGTTCTGTAACGTATAGGGAGAGAGAGCAGATGGTCAAGTCACCTTAAAAATATGTGTTGGAGAGTGAGTCTGTGACATCACGGCTAAGGAAGCCAGAAAGGGACAAAATGCAGAGAAACACAAATGCGTAGAAACAAACGCGTTGCAAAACACACAGCAGACTCATAAACAGACCTCAAAGCTCAGGTCTGTTATAAAGAAAGATGTGTGTGACTGTTTGTTGTGGTTCAATTAAAAATAATCAGCCCGTGAATACGGGTATGCATTCAGTTGTCCTTAACCATAAATGGCTCAGTAAGAGCCAGCTAGTTCATGCAGTGGTGGTCCAGTGGTACGGCGCTGGCCCTGAATGAGGAGAGTCAGAAGAGTGTTGGTTCAAATCCATGACATTCTCACAGAAATGCATTTAGTTATTACAGCATTCCCTCTAATTATGGCTAATTCACTCTTACCAGCTTTATGTAAGCACTATGCAGTTTGTAAAGAGTTTCAAACTACTGAAGTATTCTCTCTCTCTCTCTCTCTCTCTCTCTCTTTCTCTCTCTGCCTAAATTTCTTCCTCATGAAGCTACAAATAGATGTAAACAGGATTTGTGTCTCAGAGGCAAATCTTTGAAATGTATTTACGTTCTTTAGACCCCCCCGTGCTTTTCCCTCTGTCTTTCTGAGATGCACCAAGGCCATTTCCACAGGCGCCACAATTTCAAAATCCCTCTTTTATCATTCCTGAAATGACATTCTGTTTGTCAGTGGTGTTCAGATCCCAGCTCCAGTTAAGTTCATTGAGCAGCAGCATCAGAACTGTAATTAGTCTCCCCACCGCATTATCATTTATGTACACCAAGCCTATGTCTGTTAACATTTCAATAAGCGAAAAGTAGCACAAATATATATTTTATATTATGAATAAGAGGTTTGATTACAGTGTACTAAGAGATTAGGGATTGCTTGACACTCGCTGCAGAACAAAATTGGACCTTTTGTGCTACGTTATGAGCTAATGCAGAATATAATTGCACACTAAATTGAGCCTTTTCATACTGGCTTAATATCATTGTCTCTTTTTATTATGTATCCAAAAAACAAGATTGCAATAGCACAAAGAAGTGATTTATTTTCAAGTGGATAATTGTGATTATCCTAAATTACATTAGCATGATGATGTTCAGAGCACTGCATCAGTGCTTTGATTTAACACTTGTGTCTTGTGATCGCAGTGGCAGCAGCAGACATTTATTAGAATATAAAGTGATGTAGCATTGTTTGACTTTGCTCATGAAACAGTGAGTTTCAGAGCAATGCATGCAAAAGCCAGATTTCTGAGTCTCTGTGAACCACACGCCCAGCACCAAAGGTATAGAATTCCTGCTAAAACAGTTGAATAAACTCTCTCTCTTCCACACACACACACACGCACACACACACACACACACACACACACAGTAATGGTGATAGCTGTTATCTTGCTGGTAGTTTATAGGGGTGGCTGGCTGGCCTCCAGTTGTTAAATGGCAGCATTTAAATTAGAAGACTGTTAAAAATATATACACTGTGAACTTTCTTTAGTTGACTCTTTCTCTCTCTCTTTCTCACTCTGTGTATACGTGTGTGCCTATTTTCGTGTGTATAAGTGTGTGTATGTGTGTGTGTCTGTGTATGTGTGAACCCACCAAAAAGAACAAACCTGCACTGCAGACTGTATGTTGGTGAGCACAGTCCAAGTGAGGGCTGGGATTTCTCTTACACACTGATTTACCATTTGACCTGTGACCCTCTCTGAGTCTCATGATTGTTTTTGTCTCTTGGACACCTGGTTGTCCACACTGCAACATGATCTGATTACTCCGTGATGAATCTGCTGTGAAATATTCTACTGAAATTCATCCCTTCCTTTGGAGATAATATATTAGAGATGAGGAAGAAGACGTTCACAAACTCTTTTTTCTCAGAGAGAGTGGAATTACACCACTCGCGTATGTTTTGGTGAGAAAGACTCGCCTCAAACTCACACCTCAGAGACCCGAGACTCTTGCACTCAAACCTCGACACTCAATTCGGACTTTGATCCAAGAGATGCAACTTGCATGAATTAACTGGTAACTATGTGCGGTTGCCATAGGAGGTTTAGGGAATCAGAATAGGTTTGGAATGTTTGGGAATTGTAATTGTGTAAGACCTAGAGGTAAACCTCTCCAAGCAATTCCTTTTGAGCCAAATCTCTTCATTTTGTTTCTTATTAGGCTGAAAGGGAGGCATTACGGTCCACTGTTGTTCTATAAGCTGCTTTAGTGGGATTTTTTCCTTCAATGGGAAAAGGAACAAAAGAACGCCTTCATTAGTAAAAAAGTTTCTTACAGATGGCAGCACTGAAGGTCTTTTTTAATGTTTCAGATCACTCCAAGGCCACAATTTACAAGAAGAGAGTCAGTCTGCCTTTGTCTAGCCCACAGATGGAATCTTATGCAGTCTCAGCAGGAGCGGAAAACTCGCCTTCAGTTACTTTCACATTCACTGGCTGTGAAAAAGTGGAATATTTGTTCAGTATACTCAGTATATTGTCATTATCAAATCAAATCCAACTCCATTTGTTGTTTCCTCCAAAGGAATAGTATGTTTGTAAGTACTGACCCTTAGATCTCAGAGTTTATTAGAAAAAATCTAATTTCAACAAATAAAAATGGTGAAATGGTGACTACGCTGAAAGTTCTCCCGGGTTCAGAGATCTTGTGTTTTTTTTAGTTTGTTTCTAAGACCTAAAATAAAAGAAATTTGGGTATTTTTGTTCTTTATGGGCATTTGCATGTGACGCCATTTTTAAAACCCCAGTAGCGGTTATTATTATTACATGTTTTTTAAACACAATAACTTTGGTTACATGTGACTTAGGAACATCAAACAAAGCTCAGCATGATGTCTGACACCTCGAGTATCAACACAAACCAGGGAACTTCCATTTTAGGAGTTGTTTTGTTGTATGACAATAATTTACCATTAGTTGCACTTCTGGCACAGACCGGTGCTGCTCATGTTCTAAGGGTTAAAGTTTTCTGAGAGACTGTATGATTGTGCAGTGATGGGAATCAATTTTTTTCAAAGGTCTAGGGTTGAAAAACACCAGACAATTATTAATTACAGTGCTGAAAAACACCAGACAATTATTAATTACAGTGCTGATATCCCTGGATTACTTACCCAGTCTGGGTAAGTAATCCATTTATTTTGGTATTTACTGTTCTCTAATAAGATCTGTTTCTGAAGAGGTCGTTGATGCTTACCTAAAATGTCTCCAGCTCGCAGAAGCGGGAGTGAACAGTTTTCAGAAGTATTTCACAAAGCAGGATTTTGGAGTTAGTCAGATAAACCATATCAAATGTCAAGCCAGTCCAAAAGGAGCGGAGCTAAGGGCATTCCTGTAGGGCAGCCCTCACTGTTGGCTTAAGTTATTAAGCTTATTGAGAAACTCTGCTGTATGAGGTACCGCTAAGATCTCCCTAACAGTTCTGTGGGTCTAACACAGTCAAAAGGTTGTGCCATTCATTTTGAACTGGAAATCCCTTCATGGAATATTTCATTATCACTCTGATCTTCTCTGCTTTTATTCTGGATTCAGCTACGCTACTGCCAATTTAAAGACCTCATCCTTAGATTTTCCAATGGCAAAAGCTTTCTTCTGTTACAGTTACACAGCACCTTAAACTTACTATTTTTAGCATGGGCTGAATCTAAAGCTAAAAGTATTTAAGTATCCATACAACCTTTAAACCTCAGAACACGAGCAGCACGGATCCGTGCCAGAAGTGGAACAAATGGCAAATTTTCGTCATTCAGCAAATCAACTCCTTATATGGATGTTCCCTGGTTTGTGTTGATGCTTGAGGTGTCAGACGTCATGCTGAGCTTTTTTTTGGTGTTCGTATGTCACATGGAACCAAAGTTATTGTAATTTAAAAAACATGTAATAATAATAACCGCTACCAGGGTTTTATAAATGGTGTCACATGCAAATGCCCATAAAAATCAGATTTTACTAATACATTATGAGTTCTAAGGATGAACTGATGCCCTGTTGCCAGTAGGCCATGCTTTAACTCCTCAAAAGGCTGTGTACTTGCCATTTATTTGCTGAATCATTAGTTTTCTTCTCGGACAGTGGGGTGGCACAGTGGGTTGCACTGTTGCCTCACAGCAAGAAGTTTCTGGATTTGATTCTCGGTTTCCTCCCAAAGTCCAAAGACATGCACAGCAGGTATACTGGAGATAATAAATTGACTCAAGGTGTGAATGTGTGTGTCTGCCCTGTGATGGACTGGCAAGCTGCCTTTCCTGGGATGGGATCCTGGTTAAGGACAAGCAGTTTGATGGACGGATTGACCTTCTTGCTGTCTTTCTTATGTAATGCTGTAATACTGCATGAGGCAACAATTAGATAATCACTTTTTAAGAGTCACATACAGGTATAAATTTGTGAGCTTTACCTTTTGTGATAAAGAAACTTTCACATTTTTTCAATCTTAAAACCTTAAAAACCACACAATAGTTTTAAATATAATAATTACAAAAGTTAAATGTATGTTTGTGTTTGTTTTCAGTTTCTTATTAATTGATTTAATGCTTAAACGCAGTACTATGGGTCTGTAGCGTATTAGGATGGTGAATATAAGTAAAGTAAAATAGGAATTACATGAGCATCCTAAAACTGATGATCATAATAAATCACACTCATCACTAAATTGACTATAATTTTTGAAGAATGACATCCATTTAAATTTTAACTAGATTACAAAATTATTAACTTTTTACTCTCTGTTTTTCTCTATACGGTACAGAAATAGGTTTAAAATTATTCCTTTGTTCTGTTATTTTCAGAGTTTTTAAAGGCAACCATGCTAATTTTTACATCACTTCAAAGAAGGGATTCTTCTGATTAAAATTATGTACAAATGTTGTATTTGCTGTTCATCGTATTCGTGCAACAAAGTGTTTTGTGTCAGCACACAGTGGAAATGGAATATTCTGATCAGGCAGGAAAGGGTTAAACTGACTAAGAATTACATCTAAAATGCCAGCCATGATAAATAACTGGAGAGAGTAGAGCTAAATACCCTGACAGACTTAGAGGTAGTGTGAGAATCCTGTAAGGACCAGTTTTCAGCCCACACGCAGGTCTGGTTTTCTTATATTATTTGTTCTTTAAATGATTAAAAAAAGAAACACAGCAAGGGAAAGCCCCAGAATATCAAATATTAAATATTAGGGCATGTTTTATTAGAGTGTTACCGAAAAATATATTTTTTTGTAAATTAAGTAATTTGTGAACATGCTTTAAATGAAATCCCTTCATTAAAAAAATGAGATCTTCCTGGTGGGTTGGGTGGTGGGAGGGTTAATTAGATTGCTTTTATAGTCCCCCTTGTTTATTCATCGATTTAACTTTAAATTTGAATAACAATCTGCACAAAAACACAGAAGAGCAAATAACAGGCATTACTTTGACTGACAGATTTACTTCGAGCAGTTAAACAAGGAGACTTTCAGGAATATTTACGTACATTTCCATAAAATGGGCTTTTAATGATACTGGCCTAGAAGCTTTGAGACTGCACATTGCAAATGAGATGAGATACTTTCAGCTGTTTAGTTCTTCTGACTCTGAGGAAGCACTGCCTTGCTTTAAAAATAACGTGTCAAGTGTCAAGTAAACACAGCACCAAAAGTCTTTAATTAGATCAATGTCAAAAAAGCTTATGGAGTCTTTGCAAAGAGAGTTGCTTTTTTTCTTCTGAAATATGAAGTTTTGCACTTCTTGCTCGATGTTATCTGCTACATTTGCAATACAGATTACAATACACTTTCAGTACAGAGCATAGAGAATATCCATCCATCCATCCATTTTCTGTAATCGCTTAATCCTTACTAGGGAATTGCCTATACTCCATTTTTTTTGTTGAATTGGTTCTGTACTACAACAAATTGAACTTTTGATGGTTGGATGATCTTTTGATGGCTCTTTAGGCATTTTTCCACAGGTATACAGGAACTGTGCTGTACCTAAACTGCACTGTTGTGCCACAGAACTTTGATATTCCAGTGTATCTCAGTCCGGTTTCTGACTCAATTCTCTCCACAAAGCTTATGGCTGGTCGTCCCAAAATCGTGTCCATGGAGTCGCACCAGCGGAAAGTTTTTCTGTCAGAGCTGCTTTTCATATTGTGGACTTTTATTATGTATAGTCTTGTTTGAGTTTTTAATTTTTTTCTCAGCATTCTGAGAATGTAATGAAAACCTAACCCACCTGACTTGTTAGTGATGACCTTCACATTTCTCAAGATAAATTTAAAGATACATTTGTTAGCGGCACAGAAAACTCCCGCCGAAATTTATCTTCAGCCCAGACAGACGGTAGTACTTAGACTTTGTTGTTAGTTTGTATCTCCATTGTTGTTTTTGTGCATGGACAGTAAAAAAAAAACCAATGGCCTCTTTCCACGTTGCGATGATATTTTGACCAATCAGAAAGCAGAGACTCAAACCCGTGTAGCTCAGGTACAGTTCGGATACGGGTCGCTGTATTTATAATGGCATACATTTGTTCGCAGTATGGCACGGTTCCTTGTGCCAGTGGATAAACTCCATTTGTGTGTTATAACAACTGAAGTGAGAAAGAAGACACATGCGCACAATAATTTCATTTAGACAATTACCATTCTCATCATCAACATACGCAAGAATGTTAAGAAAACACCTGCAAGCCATAATAAAGTAGTTATATGTCTATCAACACATTACCCTTGCCATGAAATAGAACAATCACATTGCTGTGAAATCTCTATGTCAGATTTACCATACTTCATTCCATCATTAAACAACTGCTTCAAAAACTGTATTAACCTCTACATCTCTGACAGTGTAGTGGAAAGTGAATAAATTAACAAACTGAGGTGACACTTTATGTATACACCCCATATGAAACAACCCAAACGTTAGAATGAATAAATTACCATGCATGGAATTTATATACACACTTGCAATATATACATGAAATTGTCAAATAAAGCAAGTTTCCTTTATAAGATGGAAAGAATACATAAGTGAAATATTAGGTGCAAATGTAGTAAATGCAAATGTAGCAAATCTGTGACTGGTAGTGGACCTGTTTAACCATAAAGACTTCCAAGAATTTACATGACAACTTCAACATCGTGGAGACTCAGTAGTCTAAATAGTAAAATTGTAAAATTGTAAAATACACAAAAAGCAATATAACTGACAATCTCTAACCACCTCTGATTATTAATAGCATAAAACAAAATCACTGGCCAGAAACTTCTCTGCAGTATATAAACACTCCTATGCAGCCTAGATATGACCAAATCTCTTCCAATTGATAAATTAACATTGATATAACATTCCAGACATCAGGGGGGCAAATGTGGTCTAAAAAGTGGTGAGGACACACCTTAGAAGGCTACAGACTATACAGCAATTCAAACATAAATGTAAATAAATTAAATATGCCTGCAGTTACAGTTACTATACCTTTATGGTATCTCATGCTTTATATGTCAGTTTTAAATCACAAAAAAACAACATTATGAGCAGGAATAATGTCTTTTAATGATACTTTTCTGATACATGTTCAGCATGAAAATTCAAAATATCTCAGTAATATTAAATGTGATGATAAGCAGAAAGAGGAAAGCATATTACCAATTGGTTATAGTGTAGTAAATACACTATATGGACAAAAGTATTGGGATGCCATTACACCAACAGGGACTTTAATGACATTGTATTCAAATACATAGACTTCAATATGGAGTTGGTCCCTCCTTTGCAGCTGTAACAGCTTCCACTGTTGTTGGAAGGCTTTCCACAAGATTTTGGAGTTTCTGTTGGAATTTGTGCCCATTCATTCTGTAGAGCATTTGTGAGGTCAGGCACTGATGTTGGACGAGAAGGCCTGCCTCACAATCTCAGTTCCAGTTCATCCCAAAGGTGTTGGATGGGGTTGAGGTCAGGGCTCTGTGTGGGTCAGTCAAGTTCTTCCACACTCAACTCATCCATGTCTTTATGGACCTTGCTTTGTGCACTGGGGCACAGTCATGCTGCAATAGAAAAGGTTCTTCCCCAAACTGTGTCCACAAAGTGGGAAGCATAGTGGTGTCCAAAATGTCTTGGTCTGCTGAAGCATTAAGCCTTACTCAAACCCTGGAAAACAAGTGTGTCCCAATACTTTTGTCCATACAGTATATGCATATGTAACATTCAGGCAGGGCACCTTAGTGCTTCTTCCATTTTACATAAACTGTATATGGAAACATTCAGTGATAAAATTTGCATTAACAAACAATACGCTTTTGTTTTAAGCAGATTTTTATAAATTTATGAAATATTTACAAATATCTGATAGTTGTTTTACACATCAGTCATTCTGAATGATGCCATTTGTTTACTCCATAAGCTGAATAATGGTAAGAGGCAGAAATACCTTCTCTTATGAGGTAACTTAATGGTCTGCTTCAAGCGGCAGACTTTTTCTGACAAGTTAACACTTGATATATGGATGCTAGATAATAATCAAAAAATGTGGATACAAATAAAAGATAAGCCTGTTTCAATTATACTCCCTAAACTCCCTGCTGCCGCTCTTGTGCCAAACAGAGGCTGTGTGTGAAACAGGCAAAGAAACCTCATTTTAGCCCAAACACTTACACTTACACTTAATTTTTTCCCCAATATATTAATGCAGTTAAACAGTAATTATACACAAGTGCGTCCTCTAAAGAGGATTTGTACTTAGTTCTTATCAAAATAACCCAAATCTTTGTATAAGACTGTATTACACACACACTATATATATTTTTTATATTTTACACAAATATACTATACTTTATAACATTTTTCACTGAATGTTTCCATATGCAGTTTTTGCAAAATAGAAGAAACACTAAGGTGCCCTGCCTGAATGTTACATTTATGTATTTACAGCACGATGGTCAATAGGTGACTAAGAGTTAATATACCTCTCA
>JBBPCZ010000115.1:40103292-40114638 GCA_037974445.1 Brycinus macrolepidotus | reverse complement strand
TGGAGCTCGGTGAGCTCACATTTACTGTGGACTTTCAATAAAGAGACTTTGTGTTTTCTAACGCTGGTTCTGCAGTGTGTGATTTCAGGGAGCCCGACATGACAGATGTTCCTTTTACCAATGCATACTGGGAATACGCATGAGTTCTATTAAAAGAGCCTGTTAGCCTGTTAGCTTCTAAAAGAATAGCTATATTGTTTACTTCATATCTTCATACTGAATTTGTAGTCTATATAGATATGTACAGCATGAATACAGCCAGTATCCTTTTTGAGGAGATCGGAAGTATGAACTTTGAGACACTTCCATTTAAAGAGATGAAGCATTGCTCTGTCTCTCTCTTTCTCTCCATAATTTAGACAGACACATAAAGAATAAATAGGAGCTATAAAGTTTAGAATGGAATTCTTGAACCGTGAAGGTTTAAGCATTATTTCTGTCAAGAGAATGCCGTGAAAGAGACAGCAGTGAACAGAGATTTAATACAATGTGCCACACAACAATATAGCTACATCCCACCTTATTTACTCATAATGTCTTTATTGATTTCATGCTCCAGACTGTTTGATTGATGATAATCATGGCAAATGTCAATGCAAAACCATTTTTGTGTATGTACAGTTGCTTATATGGTATTTACACACAGTGGCTACAAAAAATCCCCCCCTTCAAAATATTCACATTTTGTTCCTTTGCAGCCTGAAATGAATATACACATACACAAAAAACATTTTTCCAGCTGTATTTACTCAGTGCATCTTATAACATTCAAGTGAAAAATATGATATCAACAGTTTAGTAAATAAATAAATAAATGTGTAAATAAATAAAAGCCAGAATCATTGACATAGATGAAGATCACCCCCTGTGTTAGTACTTTGTGAAACCTCCTTGTGTTTTAATTACTGCCTTGAGTCTGTTGGGATGCTTCTTTAGCAGCTTTGCACATCTAGACTGTACAATATTTGCCCCTCTTCTTTACAGAACTGTTTAAGTTCAGTCAATTTGGATGGTGATCGTTGGTGGACTGGAATCTTCAAGTCATTCCACAGAATTTTAATAAGGTTTAAGTCTGGGCTCTGACTGGACCACGCAAGGACATCCACCTTTTTCTTCTTCAGCTACTGTGTGGTCAATTTTGCTGTGTGTTTTGGCTAACTGTCAGGTTGGAAGGTGAACCTTCTTCCCATTGACAACTTTCCTCAAGAATTTGATGGTATTTTACCCCATCCATTTTTCCTTCTGTCCTGACAAGTACCCCAGTCCCTGCTGCAGAGAAACACTCCCAAAGCTATCACCTCTATGTTTTAATGTAGATATGGTGTTCTTTGGATGGTGAATTGTATTGGCTTTCTGCCAGATATACCATTTGGTGTTTTGGCCTTATCTGACATAACACCTTTTTCCACTTGGCCTCAGAATCTTCAAGGTGCGTTTTGGCAAAGCTCAAGCGAGCCTTAATGTGGCCTTTCTTGAAGAGTGGCTTTTTTCTTGCACCACTCCCATACAAGTCACATTAGTGGAGTACTGCTGTCACATGCACACAATGACCACTCTTTGGCATAAATTCCCTGCTTCAATGTTGCCATTGGCGTATAGGCCTCTTGGTAGCTTCTTTGAACGGATCCTCCTCATTCTTCCAATCAGTTTGGAGGGTCGGCTGGGGAGGGTCCTAGTAGTCCAGGGATGGTCCTAGTAGGAGCAAACACTTTACACTTCTTAATTATAGACTTTACGGTGCTCCAAGAGGTTGATAAGGCTTTTGATTTTTTTGTAGTTATCTCCTGACTTGTCCACAACTTTATCCTTTAGTCCCTTTATCTTTTGACAGTGCTTTGCCACCAATAGTTGATTCTTTGCTTTCAGCTGCACTACCAAACACTGGAATGTTCCAGGAATAGATGTTTTATGTTGAACTAATCAAAATGGTTACAGTTTATCACAGGTGGAAGCCAATTAGCTTTTGTGCAATGGAGAAGGTGATTAGTTTTACAAGTGATTGATTCTACAAGTAGTGTTCATGAAGGGGGGGATCCTTTATCCATCTCAGTAATCCTGTTTGTTTTATTTATTTTTTGCCATCCTTTCCTTCACTTGCATAAATTGCACTGAGTAAACACACCCGTAAATTTTTGTGTATGTCTTCATTTCAGGCTGCAAAGCAACATGCGAATATGTTGAAGGGGATGACTCTATTCTATACCCTCTGTATTAATTAAAGATGATTCAAAGACGATGAGAATAAGGGCTTTCATAAGCTCCATAGATGTGAAAGATAACAAAGTCTGAATGACTGTGGAGGCTGTATCCAAAATATGAGTAAAAAATAGCTTTTGCGACATACAGTCACCTCACCCTGAACATCCTGAATGGATTCCTTTCTATCCCCACGAAAGTGCAGCCTTGGGAGTTCACTGTCCTTTTGCTTGAAATTGAAAGTCATGCTACTTTAGTTACTTTGGGAACAAGCATGGAATAGGGCCTTCACAGTCGATTTTAAAGAGAAAGGAAGCTTCTAGTGTCATAAGCAAAGGAATGAAAGGATGTAAACAACATGGAATACAGTACAATATCCTGTTCAATTATCAATAAACAGGGAAAGCTAATTATCTTAGCAGTAAGTGTTTATATGCTTACAAAACTTCAGTTAAACTGCACACAAATGAACAAATTAACAAAATCCCGGGACCATAAGTATTAGGGTGTTTGTTTAACTATTTCCGACCTTCTCCTTGAGAAAGCCCAGCACCTACAGTTACCACACTATTCCTGCCCCAGCTGATCAATTCTTCATTAAATGAAACCAGGTTTTCTGTTGATGTAATGTTTGGAGTGCTGGGGAAGAATTCTTGTTTTTTTACATACCTTTTTAATGTCCCACAGAAATCTGCAGAAATCTGAGGTGTTTTCCTTGTTTTTTGACCTACAAAGCCCAGTCTTACTGGTTGACATCTTCTGGTTTCACCCTCCAAGCAATCCCAGACCCAAATTTACACTCATCAGTCCAGAAAACTGTCTCAAACCACTCACATGTCCAGTCTGGGGTTTCCATTGTTTAGGTCTATTTTCTCAGTAATGACCTCTTGACAGCTACACATGCTTTCACAGTGGAATGATGGACAGAAACACTTTCAAACCTGAAGCAAGAGTTGAGCACAATTTTCTCCTTTCTCTGAAAGATGAAAGCTTCAAGTACTGTTTTTTTTCTGATGCTAACAGTTTTGGTGGTCAACCAGGGTTGCGTGGTTGTTAAGAGTAACATTTTCTTTAGATTTTCAAATCATCTTGTTCTGTAGTTTTGGAAAGTCCTGTTTTTTTCATTTGAATTTTCTCTTATGCTACAGTATGTTTGATCTCCTCTGAAATCTGTCCTTTAGCCACTTTAGACGCACGTCGGAAAAAAAGCAGCAAAAAAGCAGCTAAGGAGTGTGTGTTTGCTTCTCTGAATGTTAGTTTCTCTTTTAAGGGGTAATGTAATGTCAGTGAGAGCTCTGGGAACATGTTTTGCTACAACTGGTTGGAGTTAAGGTGGAGGATTGGTGATACTGATATATTTCGAATGACACTTAGTTATACTAAGTAGAAGTACTATACTTCTGCTTAGAGTCTTGTTCCTAAAGGCCATTTTGACTGTTTAAATAAATTAGGCATTCTACTGATTGTTTATGTTTTAATTTATTCTAATAGTAAATAATGTTTTTATGGGCAAAACACACTTTCTGCTGAGATAAGACTTGCACAGTCCTGCAAAACTAGGGTTGATTCCATGTATGTAGGTATCTATCCAAGAAGATTGTCATTAAGTAGATTCTCAGTTTTCTCATTAAACAAAATGTCATTATGTGTATAATAATCATACTTTTTTTTATAAAGGGTGACATTTTGTGTGAACGTGTTACTCATAAGAATCTATATGGCTGATTTCTGAGTGGACACATCAGTTTGTCACTGAAAGGAAATTTCTCTGTGCTTTCTCTCTAGATCTAAATAGCATCACCTCACCTGTCAGTTTTGCCATAGCCATTCATTTGCCAGTCTTCAGAAAGATTACATTTTCATGGAAGCTTTTTGTGCCTTGTGTGGTCTGTATTTAATGTGAGTTATAACTCTCTAAAAGGCACTTATCAGCTGTTGGCTAAGACAGCTTGAACTGCTCACAGCAGTGGAAAAGTTGACATTTGCCTCTTTCAGCTGTCCTGCAGATTGAAGGCTGAAGATGAATTTACTGGCTTCAGGCTCATTCATCAAGTTGTAGGTTCAGCTTTAGGGTTCCATGCGATAGAAGGAAGAGTAAATGCAAGGCTGAACAAACAGATGCTCAGCTTGGCTTCTTCTTGATGATCCATGAGTCTATCTGTAAGCTTAGGCTGACATTCGAAAATGGAAAAAAAGAAAAGAGAACAGTTACTGACTTTTTCAAATGTCTGCAAAATGTGAAACTGCTTGTTTATACCGTATTGGTTTTTAGATTTTTTAAAATTAAATTAAACAGTAGATCAGAAATTGTGGCTTAATCCATTTTAGTAGATTTATACGAACTAAAAAAGCAAAACTGTGTGCTCATAAAATATTTGTTTGATAGGCCATGCATGTTAAGTTGTGTCTGGATGTAGCAATAAGAAATCTGCTAGAAAATAAAGACCAACTGATGAAAACAAAGATCTATCTTTAGAGTCTGGGTACCACTTTACAATAAGAAAACTTTTATAAAGGGGTTATAAATGATTTATAATCAGGTTGTTAATTAGGTTGTAGACAGTTTATAAATCATTAATAAGCAGTTATAAACAAGTTATAACACTTATCATACATTGATGCAGTGTCACTATTTGGCAAGTTCTGGTGTTTTAATGGTAGTAGCATATTAACAAAGACCTGATGAAGCTGACAGTTTAACATTCTGCCTGAGAAAGAGACAAGATAAGCTCAGCAACAAGCAAGATCTGAGACCTTCCAAATAGAGAGTCTGCATCAATGTATGTTGATGTTATAAACTGTTATAACTTGTTTATAACTGCTTATTAATGGTTTTAAACTGTCTACAACTGTAACAACCTAATTATAAATCTTAAACCTAAGGGTAGTCTTATTGTAAAGTATTACCAGAGTCTGATATCAAAAATTGGTCAAATGTGTAATTGTAGGAAAGTTCACAGTCTATTTCATACAAGGCAGAAAGGTTTAGCAAACATTTGTGATAATTTCAACAAAAGTCTATATTAAGGTGAGAATAAATTGGTGAACTGGTTAAGAGTAGATCAGTGTTGGCTTTTATCACCATACAAACCCTGCAATTGTACGGGGTCCTGGAGGTTGGGTGGGGGTTCTCTACTAACCACAGCTACTTAATTGGAATTCTTACAAGGAATCCTGAAGTGATCATATTCTATTTGTGCCCAAAAAACGAAAGACAGTTTAAACAAATATTCTAATGAGAAGGAGAGAAGGAGACCCTGGACTAGGTTGTCAGAAAAATAAGCTGCTGTTTTCCCTCAGTCACAATTAACTGTAAGTGAGGTTGAAATTAAAACTAGCCTTATCGACCCAGAATTTTGGGCAAAAATGGTCAACTGATCAACTTGGAGGACATAATCAAGGCAAGGCCAGTTCTAAGCACAGTTAAAGGAACTACAAGGTGAATATTTTATTTTGCTTTCAAATCAAATGTGACTTCAGCAGCCACAACAACTGGAATTAATCAGATTCACCACAAACCTCAATCTCAGTCAGCCTGTTGTTTTAATTACTGGCCAATTTGTGTCCAGTTCTATGAAGTAAATAGTGACTGAGTGTTGCTGCTACACCTCTGCCAAAATGTCATAGCATACTTATTCATGACTCATTGCGCTAAATAGTCAGTTATCTTTCTTTTTGATGCAGCATTTTATTTGATTCATGTTATTTAAATATTCATTCAGTTTACATTTAATAATTTAAAATGTCATTTTTGCCCATTCCAATTAAACATCAAATAATGTTATTTATAACATGTTTATGTCTGCATGGAGGATTTCGCAGGATGCTTCCTTATCTAGACACCAATAATAATTGTGTAAAAGGGTTGAAAGCATAATCAAACTAAGGTTGCACCGGTCATGGATTTGTATGGCCTCATCTGATTCTTTACTCAATTTTTATTAACCTTTTTTAACCTGAAGCTCACACTGTGTACACTAAGTAGACATATGAAACACACTAGCACATTTCCTGCCTTTTCTTAGATCTCAAGCAGTCGTCCTCCGATTTCTTTACATGACAAAAGTAAGATCTTCAACCTTTGATGTCACTTTCCTCGCCCCACTGTTTCCGGTCACTGTTGCTTTCTGTCAAACAGTAGGTCAAGCCATGAGAGAGAACAATGAGAGAACCTTCTTTACTCAAACTTTCGATTTGAGACCTCTGTTTAATTGTTAGTTTAGCCATTACAAACATTGCAAAAGTTTTGACTTTTAAGTTTTGCTAAAGTATGACAGAGGTTTCCAACAAGGAGCAGACAGTTCATCCAACTTATCACAAAATGATCTGGAACAAGGCAGACAGGTAGCTATTGTTTATTTAATTAAAACACAATTAGGTGTGGCCAGTAACAAATCAAGTTCTGACACTAGTAAATGGACTTTCAACTCAAAGTGAATGTCAAGGCATTAAAGTCTCATATGTCTCTTTAAACTAATAGTTTGAGACTTAATAATGTGCTACTACTAGCTATAAAATACCAAAAACCAGTCAGTTACATTTGCTTTAAGTATTTCTAATTATTTCTTGTGACAAAATTTTGAAAACTTTTTTTTTCCCCCAAAATTTGAGGGTATATATATACTAAAACTGACATATAAAGCCCATAAAACTCAATCCTCAGCACCTGACATCATGATAAGAGATTTTCTGCTATCATTTTAACCTTTCTGTGAAGATAAAGTGTGATTCATGGATGGTCAAACTAAGGAATACCTGGAAAGGAGAACGTTCTGTGCCAAATATAGGGCATATTTTACATGGCAAAAAACTAATACATCAGTGTACACACTGCTCTCTTTTTATTTCATATACCTTCTAAGTGGCTCACAGGAGTCATTTCTGATCTACACAGACGGGGAATGATTACCCTTTTTGAGCAGATCTAATAAAAACCCTTTGAATCCCAGAGAAACGGTTCATTCCACAGATTCCAAAACCACACAAGTCGAGCCATGAGTGCTTTTCCAAAACTATTAGTCAGTGTACATCCTACTCTAGATATTTTCCTCTTGGGAGACCAAAGGGTCCATTAGCATATTGCTCGGCCTACGAATACCATAAGGACCAATTAAAATCTTATTATTTACTTTACTGTAATTACATGCATCTGGCGAATAGCAAAATCTCTTCAGTCAAAATGAAAAGGTATTAAGAGGAAGTTTCAAAAGGGAATGAGAATGAATCAGTCCTTTCATGCGTGCTGCCCACATACTGCGTGTGGACAGTTGATTAAAGGCTATTATAATTAAAAAATATATGTTCAGCTTTGATTTCCTAGCCTCAATAACTCTGACTGTGAGCTCCACAATGACATCTAAAATCAGTACAATTCCACTGTGGAATTGAATGGAAGGAGACAAAGACACATTGTACAATGTCAGTTTTAAAGCTGTTTCCTGAAAAAAAAGTATAAGCACTACCTTTCAAAAAAGTTATCCTTTCCACAGATTCCATTGCAGTGCTGCTGTATGTCTGATAGAATCAACTAAAAATCGACGCTACTGACCTTCAAACCATTTGGGACAGATTCTCCAGAACCTTTGCTTCAGGGTTACATAAGCCTGCATTTTGAAATTATTATTATTTTTTTAAACTTTAAATTCAAGATGGTGCCGCTCAAGGAGAGGGATCAAATATCTGCCTGACTGTTCTGTTTACATCAGCAATATCAGCTGAAGGCCAAATGGTTTTTAGTGTAGTATTTTACCACATGTCAGCAGCATACAGGTACATACAGGTACTTTTTCATCTAATTAACAACCTGATTATAAATCATATATAAAGCCTTTATAAGGGTAGTCTTATTGTAAATTGTTACTAATTTCTTTTATATGATTCTAAAAGTGCAAGCAGTGGTCATTCAAACCATCAGTCTATGTCAGTGACTTTTGTACTTACATTCTGTGTCCAAGGAAAGGTTGCTGAATGGAGACATTTGATATTTAACCATGAAGAACAGGGCACCACTGAGGGAGTTGGGCAGTAAATGTCTTGACCTTAAAGTAAATAATGCATTCAAACACCAACTTCCGAGAAAAGTAACAACTGATGAATATAACATTAGCTTCCCTTGATTTCTCCCCATTCCGCTCTTCAGGGCATGATACCCGAGACTAAGGGGTGAAAAGCTGGCACTTTATTTTCTGGCCTTGCTATCATTCCGTTTAACCCCAAGCCGGCTAACCACTGCCCTTCTTTACATCGAGATAAAGAGCAGCACTAAGAGCATTCTCACAGTAATCACTCAAGGAGCCCCATTGGACCACCTCTTGTCAATACCTCCACTTATCCTCACCGACTGCTTCAATGACCGCTGAAGCAGCAAGTTCATTAACTGATCAATATTGCTGCTACAGGGACGTATGCTAAAGACCCTTTCTGTCATTACTAAGCGAGATGAAGTTAAAGTTTTGAACTCTTCATCCATGAGTATGAGAAAAAATGATCTTGTGTACATTATTTTCTCATCCCTGTGCTCATAAAACAATTCCTGCAAAAGTCTAACCCTCAAAATGACAGAGGTCTCAATTACCAGCTGTTTTTTTCCTTATTGATCTCTGTAGCTCCACCTTGCAATGTTTGCTGCATTCTTATTATCACAAGTACACAAACATCCCTGGCCTCAAAAATAGTATGGCAGTTTCATAACCTCTACACATATTTATTGCAATTCTATGTAGTAGGAGAGAAAGACAAACAGTATCTGTAGCAGTACATATCCGCAGTCTGAAAGATTTCATGTAATTGAAGAGTACACAAGCGATTTGATGCATAAATCAAGAACAAACTTCTGGCCATTTGGTAGCTGCTTAATTCAGCTTTGATGGAGCTTTGGCTTGGTTAAAAGGGGTTTAGTTGTTCCTTCTTTGTCTGATTTGTAGACTGTAAATTTGTATTGTAAATCGCTGCGATTTATCAGTTTGAGCTGAAGGGTTTCTAACTAACAGTTTATGTCAGATGAAATAAAGGCTTTACTGAATGTATATTTATAACTGACTAGGCAAATCCATCCACTTTTTCTTCTGTTGCATAGATTCACCAGGAGTTCAAGGAATTAATAGGCAGATACACTTTAGAAGGTCATGCAGTAATATTCATGACCTTTCATAAAGTTTAATATGATCTCACATTAAATTCACATTCACATCAGGTTCTACAAAGCACTATAATATATCATCATAAACAGACATATGTTAGGCTTCATATTTTGTGTCAATTGTGTACATATATCTGAGTGTTTAACAGCTGGCACCTAAAGTGAGAGAAAGAAGAGAGAGAGAGTTTTTGTGTAAATATGTTTATAATAATAATAATAATAATGATAATTATAATAATCTATAGTACCATGTAAGACATGTAATACTCTTTACAACCGCTCTTCTAATATGAAGGACCCTTACCTTGGGCAGAAAGAAAGAGAGAGAGAGAGAGAGAGAGAGAGAGAGAGAGAGAGATACGTGCATCACACGGTGGAACGTAGAACAGTGGCTTTTGTAGCTTCCAAAACAGTGCCATGTTTTCTTGTGCATGTTAGTGTCAAGTTTCTTGATAAGCTCAGACAATGCTAAACTCTCCTACAGCTGTCAGGTACTTTTGAATCTCAGAATGGATTACGCACTCCCCACTTCCATCACAAACAATTTCCCCATAAATATTGTCCACTCACCGGTTTCGCAGTGGAGGCGCGGCCCCCGGTGAGGGTGTAAACAGAAGAGTGTAAGCGGGCTGGGCTACTCCAGCATCTCCTTGGCCAATGTCTGTTCACTGGCTAACAAAATGAATGAGATAAAACTCAGGCTATCCTCTCAGAAAACTGCTGTCTGCTGGTGTTTACGGAGACCTGACTCAGCAGCAACATCGCTGACTCGGAAATCGAGCTAGTGGGGTGCACAGCCTTCTTTGCCGACAGGACGGCAGACATCGGCAAGATCCATGGAAGAGGTTTGAGTTTTTGTGTAAAAACTCTTGCAATAATACAAAGATCACTGAAAGGCATTGCTCTGCTGATCTTGAGCTCCTTATCGTTCGGTGCAGGCCTTTTTACCTGCCTGGAGAGTTCACGGCCATCACCATTGCCACTGTCTACATCCCCCAAAGAGGCTAATGCTAAGGTGGCACTTAAGCAGCCTTAGTGTGCCTTCAGCAACCAACAGACCAAACACCCGGTCAATGCCTTTATCATAGGCAGGGATTTCAAGACTGTACCATGTCAGACTTTGGCATGTAACCTGCCCCACTAGCTGACAGTACACTCCAGACAACCTTTATGCTATTATTAAGGACTCATTTATAGTTATTCCCCACCCTCACCTTGGGCAGTCTGACCATCTCGCCTGTTCCTGGCTCCAGTCTATAGACCCCTCATAATCAGGTCAAGCCTGCAGTAAAGACATTCACTGTCTGGCCAGATGGAGCTTATTCTGAACTCCAGGGCTGTTTTGATAACACAGTCTGGGGTATTTTTACACATTTAACTACCAATGGCTCTCACATAGGCACTAATAAATATTCATCAGCTGTGCTATCCATTTTTGCACTGAGGCCATCACAACAAAAAAATCAATCCGCACCTTTCTGAACCAGAGACCTTCGATGAACACTGAGGCCTGGTAGCTGCTGAAAGCCCATAATGCAGTATTAAAAGTCTAAACACCGCTAAGCCTAAAGCACTGCCACAACTAACCTCAAAAAGGACATCAGAACAGCCAAGCATAACTATGTAAATACTTTTGAGGACCACTTCCACAACAACTCTAACCCCTGGTGCATGTGGCAAAGCATTTCAGGCTATTATGGATTACAAAAGCTCCCACACCTGCTCCACTATCCACAATGCCCTCCTCCCAGACAAACTACATTTTTTTCTATGTCTACTTTGACAAAGTCAATACCAGCCCAGCCACTATAACCCTTATCCATTCAGGTAACCAGGTGCTCTGACCACCACTCATTCATATTTATATTTCCAGATTGTTTGTATAGTGTACTTTTTATACTGTATTGTTGGTATAGTTTTTATTCTATTATTTTAAATTTTTGCTGCTCTTATCTTGTACTGTCCACTTTCTGCCATGACAATGCAAATTTCCCACTTGTGGGACTAATAAA
>JBBPCZ010000115.1:40092400-40103192 GCA_037974445.1 Brycinus macrolepidotus | reverse complement strand
CATTTTGAACTGAAAGCCTTGTTCACTTACTGTTTGTTTAAAATAGAATGTGCCATAAAAATGTGTTTTACCTAAAAGAATGAATAATCGTGATTGCAATATTGATAAAAATAATCGTGATTATCATTTTGGCCATAATTGTGCAGCCCTAGTTACGACCCTTGCAAGTTAAAACGGCACTACACTGGTACCAAAGAACGCAACTGTCATTTTTTTGGAAAATGCAACCACGCCTTTGACCACTTTCTCCGCTCCATGATAATTCAAGTCGCGGAATGTGACGTAATCGTGCGCGATGTAGGAAAAAGTCCGAAAGAATCGTTAGAGGAACCAGTAATGTCGAAGGTAAACAATTCCGGTGCTTCACAAAATTAGAACCAGTTCTAAATCGGAACCGGGTTTCGATTCCCACCCCTAGTTGCCACTGTCCTGCACTTTGTCTTGACCTATCTGGACCATAAAAACATATATATCGGAATGCTGTTTATTGATTACAGCGTTGCCTCTAACACCGTCATCCCATCTAAGCTAACAAAACTCCTATCCCTTGGTCTTAACCCCTCCTTCTGTAATTGCACCCTGAACATCCAGACCAACTGTCTGTTAGGTTAGGCAACCACACCTGACCCTCAGGACATGCACCTCTCAGGGCTGTGTTCTGAGACCCCTCCTCTACTCCCTCATTACCTATGACTGCTTGCCAATTCAGCGCTCTAACTCAGTCAAAAAAGTGTGTGGAGGACAGCTCAGTTGTTGCCTGAATCCTGAACAACAGTGAAACAGCCAACAAGGACGAGATCCTACACATCATGGTTCACTTCCAACAATCTCACTGATTGTGGAAATCTATCAGCAGGGTTAAATTGTAGCTTGTCCCCAGCTTTACATTTCTTGGAGTCCACATCAGTGAACTCTCCTGCTCATAAAACACCCACTTCTTTCTTAAGAAGGCCCAATAATTCCTGCATTTCCTGAGGAGGCTGAGAAGTAACCATCTACTCCCCAAAATATTCTCCAGCTTGTACAGCTGCACCACTGAGAGCATGTTACCCAGCTGCAACTCAGGGTGTTCAGTAACTGCACAGCAGCTGACCAGAAAGCTCTGTTGGGTCATCAAGGTAGCCCAGCATATCTAAGGTACCCAGCTCAAAGCCCTGAAAGATATTTCTCATAAACACTGCCTGAGCAGAGGTCTCAGCATCAGCAGAGATCCCACCCACCTGAACCATGGGCTGTTCTCTCTGAGCCCTTTGGGAGGCACTACAGGAGTCTCATACCCCCCTCTCAGAAACAGCTTCTTCCCCCAAGCTGTCATCCATTTGAACCGACTACCCACTGAACACCACTCACTCACTCACACACATACCTCACACCCCCCTTCAAGCTGAGCCCCCTGAACCCTACACATACACACACTCCCCTCCTGTTACCTCTCCTGTCAACATTCACTCCCTGACCCCCTCTCTGCTCCCTCCACCACCCATTCCTGCACTGTAATGACTTTCTTCTTGCACTACTGCTATTTTAATTACTTACTTTTTACAGGACTGCAGTATGTTTACAATGCCTTTTGCACAGATCTACAACAAATATGTCAGATATTCAGTGTGAAGTTGTACATATACTGATGCCTTTGTGTTTCCATCAGTTTTTATTCCATGTATGTCTCTATTTGCATTGTTTGAGGGAAGTTGCAGCACAAACATGTTTTTTATGTTTTAATGTCTGACATTTTATAAAAGCAATAAGTCATGAGTGGGTGTGTGTTTTAAGGATTTTATCATGGGTAAGGGGATTTTAGGCACTCATCTGCATATTGTGCTTATAAACACCTATGATATCACTTTTACCTTATACAGAAAAAACAAAGGGAATTGGGTGTAGAATGAAACTCTTGTGTTTTATCTGCATGCTCACACTCTCTTTGACCTCAGTTAATACCTCCTTGAACTAGACCAGTTCTCATTAGTCTGCAGGTTGGCATCTCTGACCTTTAAACATTTGTTCTCATGTGAAATTGAGACACAGTGTAATAAAAACCTGCCTCTTTCATCACACCATGTTTATTTAGCTCAGAATACCCTTTTCCAGTTATACCAGTTTCCATTTATAATCTGAATAACCAGCCTACCTGTGCTATTAACAAAGCTGCTGCTGTGTGAAACACAATTAGGGAACTTTTTGATCATTGCTTGTTCATGTGCATATTTCACATATATAGTGCATCAACTACATTATTACTACTTTAACGCACAACTATTTACAATAGTAGGCTACTATAATGTAACAGCATTTCATCACTGTCATGGTTATCATTTTTTTGTATATATATATATATATATATATATATATATATATACACACACACACTTGATGACGGATGGATAAACACAATTGGTATTAAATTACTTGGAACAAAAACTTCTTCCAATAAGTTTGTGACGTCCCGGTCAGTGGCCGCTAGAGGTTGCCATTGTGTAGGTCATTATTCTGGAATTTTATTATTAAAAAAACAGTGTGTCACTGTGTCTGGTGTCATGTCTGCAGTCACCTGTCTAGAGTTGGTCTTAAGTGATTGTCTGTTCTCATTGGTTCTTGTCCTAGTCTTGTGTGTATTTAAAGTGCCTTTGTTCATGTCCCAGTTGTTGGTCAACCCTCATGCACACCCTTATGGATACCTTCACTCTACCTGTCCTTGATGTTACTCCTATTGTATGTATGTTTTGGGCCCTCGTGCCTTCTTTGTATTTTGAGTTCGTGTTTGTTAATAAAACCCTGCAAAGGGAACCCTGCGTCTGTGCCTCGAGCACCCCTGCCGAGCACCCCTGCCGTGACACAGATGTTTTTGGTTTCTTCTATAAGGTTACTTTTATAAATACCAGGCTTTGTTAAGACTGTGATGATAGTCTAAGAGGGCCATCATTGTTTCCAGCCAACCATAAAATTTGCACAACAGCTGTGATGTCATAATATTTTTGAAGGGAATTCACTCATAACCATATGGATCAAACGTTGTTTGACTAGTTAGAAAACGACTGTTAAGTGGCCCTGCTAAAAATGTTCTTCTATGTGGGGAACGGAGGGAATCACACAGAAACATTTAATCAGCTGAAGCGGTACTGTCACACCCCCTGCTGCTGCATCTGCATCTGCTCTACCTACCTCTGATCCTCTGGAATAGTGAACACCTATTTTCATCACCAGTCCTGCCAAAAGTCACTATAAATAGTCTAGATTTTTCCACAAGGCCTTTGCAGAAGTCGTTTGCATTACTAAGCAGTTTGAGTCTATTTATACTTTTCCGTGTCCTTGTTATTGTTATATCTGAGGCTTTATGCTTATGTTTTAGCTTGCATTATCTTGTCTATCAGTGTTCGTATTAGTCTGGAATCCTCACAGTCCTTTACTACATTCTGTTCAACAGCATTTGAGCTGTACTTTGCTGTTACACACACGTTTGCTGTAAATTATAGAAATCACACTTAATTGTCAAGTCAAGCAATCACTCTTTTTTTTTTAATTGTGAGAATAATGCTTAAAGAAAAAAAACACAGCCAAAAAGGGGCAGGTTTACATCTCCATAAAAGATTGAATGTTTTTTTTCAGGGATTAAATCCATTTAACTGATCTGTGAGATAAACAGACAAACAGACAACACCTAGAAAACACTCCTCCACTGTGTACTGTGATCATTTTTAAAAATAATTTATATACATAATTTGATGAAGTGGCATCCCCTCCTCCTCCTCTTCAGATAAATTTTCCAATCATGCACTATGTTTTCATTCCTTACTGTCTATTTCATGGTGTGTTAATTGCCACACACTGTGTGGCAATGTGTTCACTGTGCCCGAACTTTTAAGTGGGCTTGATTATTACCACCACTGGTACATCTGAAGTATTTTTCCACATTTTTTTCACATAAAAACATTATATCAACAGGATGTCACTTAAACGCATTTGGAATAGCAAGCTGGACCCCCAACAAAAAAGTATTAAAATGACATTGATAGGGAAAAAGTATCCCTAAACCACAAATTCATAGAACTAGAGCTTTGTTGTAAACCTGTTGTTGACAATTACCGCTTTGAGACATCTACAGTAAGAAATTATTAGCTTTTCGCAGCACTGTGATTCAATTTTAGCCCATTCGTTTTGGCAAACCATCTTCAATTCCCCAAAGTTACAAGGGTGCCCATGTTGGACTCACAAAAAAGTATTTCATAAATTTTCAATGAGATTCAAGATTGGCTAGGTCATTAAAGCACTTTCACCTTTTTAGAAATGGGGTAGAAACACTTGTGTGTGTTTGTGTGTGTGGGAGTAATTTAGTATTTAATAAGAAAAAACTTGACTTCTGTCATTTTCAGTGCCATCCCTTCATTTCTACATTTCAACATTAGACCATGTCACAGTTCTGTCAAATTTGTTTTCTCTTAAGAGCTGAAACTAAACATGGTGAAATGGTGTTTATCCACTATGCTGTCCACTGTTGGAACAAACTGCCCATCAAAAAGCTGCTAAAAACAGCACTATTCTCCTCTGCCTTCTTTTAAATATTGACACTTCCATTGCGCTTTCAGCCTCGTCTTATTGATTTTTATATATTCTGGTATTTCTTCTACTTATTCTTTTACTTTATTTTTTTCTATTTACTTTTCTGTTTAGTTTTTTTCTATTTAGAATCCCTGGACTGCTAGTGACACCTCTGAGGTACCCTTGAGCAAGGTACCGTCCCCACACACCGCTCCCCGGGCGCCTCTCATTGGTGGCAGCCCACTGCTTCACTTGGTAAATGGGTTAAATGCAGAGAAAGAATTTCACACTGTTCACACTGTGTGCTGTGCTATGGTGTGTTCATGTGTGACTATAAGGGGCCACTTTACTTTATTCTATTCCTGTAAAGCCCTTTGTGTATGATAATGTGCTTTATAAATAAACTTTGTTTCAGGTATTGGTAGAGGAACCAAGTCCTATGTGTGGCCAGAAATGAAGGAGGCGGTGTTGCCTGGGGTGACTCTGCTCTTAATCCTGGGTGAAGGCCGGAGCTACGTCTGCCTAGCACACAGATCCTGCTCATTCTCCACTGGGGTCTTCGCACATGGCAGACCTTAAAATGGCAGAAGCTTTTAAAAGAGCTTGAGGTGGTTGTGTGGCAGCAGGAACATGTATAGCATTTGTTGTGGAGTTTTGAGGCCATGCCGGGGGCTGAACAACATTATTCTTCCTCCCATTATTCTTAGCTTTGTTTTATTTGTTGAGTCCAGACTGTGACACACTTGAAGACACTGTTTTGAAAGGTAGATCAGTAGCATTTGAAATATATTATCAACATTTCAGTGGCTCAACAAAATGATCATTTTTGAATTTGCTCCTACACAAAATCGTTCTTTGCTGAAAATATGCAAAATGGTTTTAACAGTAAGCAGTCACTATGTACTGTAATTACTTTATGCATTCAATTTGTGTTTTGAGGTTAGAATTAGACAAAAGATGAAAACAGTAATGTGATCTTTGTGATCTTCACTAGTTCTGACTGAAGCAGTTGCTAATTTTTTTGTTTTTGGATCATTTAACACTTTCTGAATCATAAACTGTACCCACACACAAATACACCCCTGAACTCAACTGAACTTCCTTCTCCAAACACAGAGCTATAAATACACACTGATCTGTTACAGCACAAACAAAAACTGCCACTGTAAATACATTTTATTTATTATGTACTGGATATTCTCTATCGTGCTGCTATTGTTTGCACGACTACTTATTTATTGTTCTCTACTTCAGTATTTGCATGTTTTGCACTTTAATGAGTCTGCTGCTTTAATACAGTTTTTGTCATCATGCTGTATTCATTTAAAACTAGTGCTGTAATTGCTCCTGTTGACTACATGGTATACTGTTGCTTTTGTGTTTTTCTTGCACTCTCTCTCTCTCTCTTGCTCTCAGGAAATGGTCAAATATAGTTCTTCAAAGTAATATTATTTGTTTTCACCATTTTTGAGTCAGTTTGAGTCAGTGTTACATCTGTGGTATGTATGTTCTGTGTGTTAAAAATAAGCTTTAGAGACATTTGCTTTGATAAAAAGAGATCTGATTTGGTCAGTTAGTCTGATGTTCGCTTTACATCGTCTAGTTTAGGGGTGTCAAACTCCAGTCCTGGAGGGCCGGTGTCCAGCATAGTTTGATGGTTCTCCTACTCAAACACATTCACTAAACCTGGCAATTAACTGGTGAGGTGAACCAGGTGTTTCTGAGCAGGGAAATCACTAAGTTTGACTCCCAGTTTGACACCCCTGGTCTAGTTGGTCTACAGTGAACACCTGACTGGATCAGTTAGTCTGAGGTTGGTTTCAGACAGGTTAGGGTGTTGTAGATTTTCGAGCCTGTACGGATGCAGCTCTCTTTTGGAAAGTGTTTGCTTCATTGCTTTTACTCTGTTTTAGAGGCAGTGGTGTGCTTGTTTCAAGTGTTCCTGAGCCATTCTCAAGTTATTTTGGATTCTTATCTATTCAGTCTGCCTGTGTTCAGAATGGCATGTTTGTCAGTTCATTTTTGTAAAAGATGTTTGACAAGCATTAGTGACGTGCTTATAACTTTTAGTTTAGTATCAGCAGCTTTAGTGTGTTTGGCATCAGAATAACTATAGTGATGCTGACACATCTTGTTGATATTTTATATTTAAATGTTGATCTTTTTGAACTCTGACATTCTCTGTGAGGCCCTGAGAGCATTGTGACATATGCGCTTGCATTGCATTTTATGGTTAACTGTGCCATAACTGGAGGCATTTATTCTAAATAGTGTGGGTGTTACGACCCCCGATCATAATATTCCTCCTCTGTGTTGGCGCTGCTGCTGTTTTGTCTGTATTCTTTTATGTCTGTTTAGTGCAGGGTATGCAGGTCTGCAAATGGCCACACGGGGGCGCTCTCCAGTATAAGAGAGGGCACTGAAGCACCACCTGGGAGCTATTCAGGGCTTCCTTGCCTTTGATGTGACCTGGAAGTACAGCACTCCAGACCAGCCTGGATCTATTCAGTTAACAGTTTTGTTCAATTTATAGAAGCTTTGTTGGACTCTGAGAAGAAATAGGGTATGAGCGCCTTTCCTTTGAGTGTTGTTCTCTTTTATTTGGTTGGTAGCTGTTGGTTGTTTTGTTTCTTAATTTGGCAAGGCCTTATTCCTGAAGCTATGTCTTCCCTGCCATGTAGCCTAAGTGGTGTCCAGTGCTTGGTTTTGGCAGGAGGTCTGTGAAGGGAGCCCACTCTATTAATTTATTATAATTTGACCGGGTTGTAACACCGGTTTTGAGTTATTTTGGCTATATATATTTGCCGTCATTTTCTTGCTAAAACATCCATCTTCTGTCCTTTCTTGGCTGATGAGATTAAATTCGTTGTTATGCCCTGGTATTTTGCTCAGTTTATGTTTTCTTTGGTGAAACCAGTACAGGCTGAAGAGAAGCATGAGGTTTAATAATGGAGATGAATGTGGTGCAGTTCACTTCTTTGTGTAACTTTGTGTAACTGTCCTTGGTGTACTTCAGTTTGACCTGTAGGTCTTGTCGAGTGACTGCTGGCTTCTTTCTTCCCTTCCTTATCATTATTGTGAAAGGGTGTTGTGAAACCTTGCATCCGAGGACAATTCTTGCATGAACTTTCCACATACTTATTGCTGAGTCAGTCGTACTGACAAGGATGTATTTTTCTATGGCTCTGTAGCTTTTTCCATTCAAGCGTTGTTTAGTAATGTTGGCAAAGGGAAGTTTAAGACTTTGCTTAACCTCTACTTTCATTACAGTTGGTGACTTGAAATCTTCCCAACCAATTTCAGCATTTTTTATAATGCTGCATATTAAGTGAAAAGAACAAAAGGGTGTCAGTACTTATCTCTTCTCACTGTATATGTGAATGCAGAAATGTATAAATATATCGAAAACTAATTCATCATTCCTGTGAAACCCATGCTGAGAACTCCATATATCACTAAAAATATTATTCCCACATTGTTGGCACTCATAAAAGAAATATGGCTCCCCACCTCCTAAATCTTAAATTAACTCCTTGCGTTATTTAAGTAAGCTACAAGTGTGGCTTTGATTTTTTATTTTTTTTTTACTTTGTGCTTTGTGTATTTTTTTTCTGGAATATTTCAGCATTTCTGTCCGTTAAAATTCAGACAAAACTACCTTGTTGCGAAGCACTTTATTGATAAATTCATCTCTCCTAAGGCACTGCCGTTGAAGTAACAAGAAAGGCAAATAACACTTGGCAGATAATTCCTCCCTGGGCTATTTTACTGTTCTCATCTCTGTCATTCCTGGGGCAAGAGAATATGTTCCCATCGTGCTGAAATGATCAAAAAAAAGAACAAGTTTTAGATGTCATGAGGGGGCAGATAAAATTGTGCTCAGCAGAGAATTTTTCTCTCTCGTTATCAGTTACAATGAAAGATTGAAAGAATCAGACTGTGCAGATGAGAGCCATAGATATATACAGCAAAACAAATCGATACTTTGGGCAGATAAATCAAATCCTTGCTCATCAGTGCAATCCTGTGGGATCACTGAATGCTTCCCAGCTCTCGCCACCCATTACCACCTGATTCTTCCCAAATCCCACTCAATGCTTGCTTATCCTGGCACAAAGCCTCAACTGCCAAGACGAGACCATCCATCAGAAAGATTGCGAAAGCAACGTCACTTTGCCCCAGTGTCCTGTCATGAGCTGAACAAAGCACAGACATGGAGTTTTCACTTTACACGTTTCTAACATCTGTGCAGCTGAAATGTGCTGGACTTGCTTGGTCCATTCCAATCCAATTCCAATTAGTTAACAAGACTTACATATGCATTTTAATGGAAGGTTATTGACTGATTGCTAGTGGTGTAAAGAACTGAAACTTAACATGGTGAAATGACGTTTATCCACTATGCTGTCCAACCATGCTGTGTAAGATAATTGCTCACATAAACTAGATTTATTGGAGTATAACCATTACTTTTGGATATTTAGTATGTATTTTAGTAAAAGTATATATTTTGTATTTTTTTTTTTTTTTTTACATATTTACATTTACGTTTACGGCTTTATCCAGAGCGATGTACATCAGTGCTTTAGTAGTCCTCATCTGTTCTTCATACCTGTAAAGCTATACTTAAATCGACATCTGCTTTTAACCAAGTTAAAGCTAGCTAAGTTACACACATTAACAAACCCTGTCAAAAATAAAAAAGAAGTCAGAGGTTAATACACAAGTAAGAAAAACAGTTAAGAGGGTAAGTGCCTGAGGGATTTTTAAATATATAAGAAAAGATGTATAAGAGATTTATTCAAGAAATTCTTATTTTATTCCATGCTAGTTTTCACCCATTAAGTAGGTCCATTTCTCTCAATGCTGCCAACGTCAGATTGCTAACATGTTTCCTCCAAATCAAAGACCTTTCCCGGTTTCTGCTCATGTAACATCATAAAAGAGCTGAATGCATTTGGAGGAGAATGATAACTGCCCAACTGTGAACTAACAGGTACCTGTGATTAGCTTGCATCACACCGAATGAAAGATGGAGAGAAAAAAGAAGGGCCATTTATGCTGTCTTGGACTCCTGGTCATAGATGGCTGTAGTTTCATTGGGACTTAAACCACAAATCCTTGAGGACAGGATGAACGCTTAGAGACGTGTGTGTGCCACTAGGGTGCTAATTATAATACTTTTTAAACCAGTTCAGTGAACACTTGACCTCAGGCATATACATTTTTAACACTTTATTTTAAGCAACACAGATTTTGCAGATTTTGTTCTTTTGTTCTTTCAAAATTAAACAATTCTTAAAAACTTTATTCACTACGAATTGAGTTTTATTCATCATAAACCCAAATGACTACATAACCAAAAGCCTCCAAAGTAAAAACAGCTAATAATTCCATCATTAGTTATAAAAATGCACAATGAATACTATGCAAATTATTGAGATGGGTATGAATCATCAATCCTGTTTGACCTGTTAAAAGCAGATGAATTTCTGTTTAAGCTCACAGAGACTGTTCTACAAGAATCAGCAATTTATTATTATACTTTAAAACACATTGGCCTGCTAAAGTTACTTTTTTTATTTTTTACTAACAGGACATGCAAACATATATTCCTTATATATAACACGTAAGATTGTCATGGCATTTATTAACATTTACGAGTGATAAACTACTAACAATATTTGCTCATTGTATATTCAGATAATTATTACCTGTGAGAAATTAGCAGTACTATACTGTAACAGTTCTAAATCACAGTT
The DNA here is from genome assembly GCA_037974445.1 of Brycinus macrolepidotus. Taxonomy (NCBI): domain Eukaryota; kingdom Metazoa; phylum Chordata; class Actinopteri; order Characiformes; family Alestidae; genus Brycinus; species Brycinus macrolepidotus. The sequence goes on along the minus strand of JBBPCZ010000115.1, from coordinate 40,092,894 downwards.
ATATTCTGTTTTTGTTTAAAGTAGTATGACATTTTGTTTTGCTGTAACTGTTCCTGACAACCCCACTGTCAGTTTTACTGGTTTTTACAGTGGATTTTTTACAGCGTATATTACTGTTTATTTTATATAAAAATGCTAATTCAGTATAAGTTATTGTTGCTGCTGAAATAAAACATTTCTTTTTTTAGCATTATTTGTAAATGGCAGCTGCCTTTTCCATTGTGTTAAAATTTTGTAACAAACTAAAAAGCAGAAGAAATCCAGTATTACTTAGAATAATACCTCTTCACATTAACTTACAATATGAGTCAAGATTATATTTTCTTTCTCCTATGAAGGCATTGTTTAGGAGACACTAGGTGTTTTTCTACTGACAGTGGAGTGTGTATGCACATGTATTCCACACACGCACGCACGTACCCACACACACACACACACACACACACACACACACACACACACACACACACACACACACACACCCACACACACAC
>JBBPCZ010000115.1:40070878-40092300 GCA_037974445.1 Brycinus macrolepidotus | reverse complement strand
GTGTGTGTGTGTGTGTGTGTGTGTGTGTGTGTGTGTGTGTGTGTGTGTGTGTGTGTGTGTGTGTGTGTGTGTGGGTTATAGAGAAAACAAGCCAGATTACTATAATCTCCAAATAAGAAGCTGATTTATTTATGATAAGACAAAGAAAAAACTGTTGTGAGTAGCAAAATCTTCTTCTGGATATAATTATTCCATGAGCTATTTACCTTATAGGCACACTTACACTTTAATTTGAAATATTTTAAAAGGTGGATTACTTACAAAATACCGGGCAACTCATTGGGGGGTTGTAGCGCTAGCTGTACTGTTGATTGCTGACTGGTTAATCATAGGGCCATTTTAAAACATATTTTAAAAGAATATCATTGTTAAAATAGCACAGAAAATAGATCTATCGTGCAATGAAGAGATGCAGACCATGTTAATTTCATTCTTTATTCACATCATAACAAACCAAATAGCCTTTCTCTGGCTTGCGATAATATATTAGTTAATAGGGAAGGGGGTTAGAATAAATGTGGAAAAATGAAAATGAAAAAGAAAAAGGGGTGAGGACCAGTTGTAAATTACACATATAGTTCCAACTAAGAATTGGACAAAAGATGGTAAAAATGCTGGTCAATTCTGCATCTAAGTAACTTTGCTATTTTCAAAACACATTTCTAAATAAGCAAATAAAAGAAACAGATTCTCCTGGTTAAAATCATGTATATACATCAAAAAGAGAATATTTTCTTCAGACAGGAAAGAGTAAAGAATAGCAGAATAATTTTTTCATCTTGTCAGACTTTCTAGTTAGCTAACATAACACAGCTGGTTATGCTTTTTAAAGGAATTATACAGTAGAATATACTGCTTTTAACTCCCACATGTGCTCCTCCCACATCCAAAGGCAACTGCTGTTCAAAAGCTCAGATGGAAATTGTTGTTCCTGTTGCTGTGGACTAGAGACTCTCAAACTCCTCCTCATACAGACTCCAACAAAACTATCTCTACTGACTCTTAACTGTACATTTACATTTTATGGCATTTGCAGACGACCTTATCCAGAGCGACTTACAATCATTAGTTACAGGGACAGTTCCCCTGGAGCAACTGAGGGTTAAGTGTCTTGCTCAAGGACACAATGGTAGAAAGTGGGGGGTTTGAACCTGCATCTTTGTGGTCATCGGGTTTACAGGCAAATGTTTTACCCACCAGGCTACTACCACCCCATGTACCTGCTCTGCTAGCCATTGACGGCCAGTCTGTTCAACAGTGATTAAGTTCGTACAAAAAGGCCTTCTATTGTTTTTTATCTCCATAGAAACTCTCTTTCTGTCTCATCTAAGTCAGCCAGAGGAGGACTGGTTCCCCGTTTGAGTCTTGATTCCTCCTGAGGTTTCTTTCTCCAGCTTAAGGGAGTTTTCCTTGCTTTTGCCACCTTTGGCTCACTAGGGGCTCGGACCTGGATTCTGCAAAGCTGCTTTGTGACAAAATTGGTTGTAAAAAGCTCTATATAAATCAAATAGAATTGAATTGAATAAAACAGTCCTCTATACTGGTTAATCCAGACCATAACCTTAACCTTATCCTTCTGCATATTTGTTATAGAGAGCAGGTACATTTGATATGGATCCCTTCCTCCAAACTCTAAGGGTGTCAGGTATCCATTATACAAATAAGTGATGCACCAAATGTGGTCTATGTTAAAGCTCGGAAATCTTGTTAAAGGTGCCTGGGCCTCATCATAGTTACTATGCTATGACTATCACTATCACTATCACTTTTTATGACTGGAGAATCTTTATTTCTTGACGAGGTTCATGGCTACCCTGTGACAAACCAGTGCAGGACCTAGGTATAGTTACTACAATAACCATAGTTAGATAACATCAAAGGCAGAAAAATAAGCAGGCTAAAATAAAATACCGTAACAATGACCTTTCTCTTTTGCTGGTACTGTGTGTGTGAGCTGGAGAGTGTAAAATTGTACAGTTCCTCCCTGTGTTGCTATCAGGGAACAGACACCTGCTCTTGCGATAGAAAGACCTTGACCAATTTGTTACATGCTGTTCCACCACAGAAACCTGGCTCTATTGTGCATGGTGCCAGCTTGTTTTCTGATATGCTTTTGTAGTACAGGCCTTTTGGGAACTCTTCAGAAGTTCTTTTGAAGTCCAGGGTATCTCATTTTTCTTCATGTTCCTTTACCCTTATCTGACCATCTGTACTGCAGCATGTTTTAATTGCTACCATGATCGTATGATGGGAGATCAATTGATTGGCAGCTTCTTTTTAATTATTATTTTTATTTATTTGTTTATTTTTTGCCCAGTCTTTTCCCCAGTGTAAGTTACTGCCAGTTTCCACATTCTTTCTAGGGCATGGAATGCTACGGCAGTGCAGGGGCTCAAATCTGGATCCTGGCAAAGCTCTTAGCCAGTTGGGAGTTCATGACTGGCAAGTTTCAATGAACTGCGCCATCGTTCACTGGTTCTGACAGTATGGGTCATAGATTTCTGACAGTTTCATCTGAAAAAGTTAATTCTTAAACTTCCGAACAGTGCAGGTGAGTAAGAAAGTAAATTTTAATTATACATCTTTTCCTAGCTGAGGTTACTAAGTGCACACACACAAAACACAATAGGGTAACTGAGAACACGAACACTAAAGGCACTTTTCCACTGGTTCACAAGAACCTTACCATTGTGTTTAAAGGTAGATGGGAGGTCATCCTAACTAAACTGGATGTTATAACTATTTTAATGTACACTGACTTTACACACAGTTTAAATCTTTCCTGACTTGATGAAATAACTGAAATAAGTGATGAAATAAGTGATGAAGTGATGAAGTGAATAACATTGATTATCTTGTTATAGTGGCATCTGTCAAGGGGTGGGATTTATGAGGCAGCAAGTGAACAGTCAGTTCTTGAAGTAAATGAAGCTGAAGCAGTAAAAATGAGGCAGGTGAGCATAAGGATCTGAGTAACTTTGCCAAGAGCCAAATTGTGATGACTAGACGACTGGATCAGAGCATTTGTAAAACAGCAGGCTTTTTGTGGTGTTCGCTGTATGCAGTGGTCAGAACCTACCAAAAGTGGTTCAAGGAAGGACAGCCAGTCAATCAATGACAGGATCATGAGTGCCCAAGGCTTACTAATGTATGTCCAGAGTGAAGCTCATCCTGTCTGGTTCAGTCCCACAGAAGAGCTACTGCAGCACGAACTGCTGAAAAAGTTAATGCTGGCAATGATAGAAAGATATCAGAGCTCACAGACTGGTCAGAGTGCCCATGCTGACCCTGTCCACCGCCAAAAGCACCTACAACAGGTATGTGAGCATCAGAATTGGAGCAAAAAGAGAAGTGGGTCTGGTCTGATAATCATGTTTTTTTTAAATCATGTGGACAGCTGGGCGCATATGCATCACTCACCTAGAGAAGAACTGGCCCTAGTATGCACTATGGGAAGAAGGCAAGAGGTACTGTGTTAAACATGTTTTAACAGGATAATAAACCCAGCCACTCTGCGAAAATGTTCAGGAATGGTTTTGGAACATGACAGAGAGTTCAAGGTGTTGACTTGGCCTCCACATTTCCCAGATCTCAATCCAATGGAGCATCTGTGGGATGTGCTGGACAAACTAGTCTTATTCATGGAGACCCCATCTCACAGCTTACAAGACTTGTGATGAGCTGCTGATGTCTTGGCACCAGATAGTACAGCACACCTTCAGAGGTCTTGTGGAATCCATGCCCAAGAGTGGGACCTGCACAATATTAGCCAGGTGGTTTTAATGTTATGGCTGATTGGTGTAGATTGTTATGTAATGCACCCTGTAGGTTTAATTCATTCTTTTACCTGATGCCCTTGTTTGCATTTCGGATGTTGTGGCAAATAAGTACTGCTTGACATGCTTGAATGGATTTATTTGGGCATTAGATTTCTTTCATGTAGGTTACAAGATGGATCAGGATGAAACATAAGGACTCTCCACTGCTCTCATATATATGTTAATGTATGATATGAGCTTTTTCCCCAAAGTTCTTGACTGAGCACAATGTTTGCCATGTTATGTAAACTCTGCACATGAATATGTATCTCATCCAACCTTGAGGACCCGCAGCTGCATCTCCTTTTCCTTCTATTTAATATGGTCCCACAAGCATTAGGGCCTTGAATATCAGAGCATCAGATGCATTGTACTAGATAATCATCACGCTAGAATATTAAAGAATAGGCACATGCAGTTTTTTGTCTTTGTAAAGCACTGTGATGCAGAACAAAACTTTTTGTTACTTTAGTTGTGATCACCAATTATGAACTCTAAATTTGAACAGAAACAACAAATTGCAACAAATACACAGCTGCAGCTTTAGCTCAAAGCTATTCAGTATCATCATGGTATCAGGGCTCATTTATTCTTATCACTTTAACTCTGTGAACACGTACATAGTGTGGACCACATAGCAACATTCAACATTAAACAGAGTGTAAGTTAGGACAGAAACAACACAGTAGTACAGTCTAACAGTATAGTGTGGACGCTATGTAAACCTTTCAGAATGACTAGCATTGCACCATAAGTATGATTATTGGACAGGAGGCAGTTAGCAGCATTGAACAAAGTGCAAGGAATGACAGAAATAATACAATAGACGGTACAGTGGTATAACAGTATAGTGTGAACGGGGTATAAATCTGAGAGAACGCAATAACAATACAGCCATGTAACAGCAGTGTGAATGGGGTGTAGATCTGAGACAATACAATAAACAGACAATATAGCAGTGTAACAGTAAAGTGTGAAAGGGATGTAAACCTTCCAGAATGAATAATATGGCACTATGTGTATGATATTGCACAAATGGCAGGTACTAGCATTGAGCCACATTAAGTGTAGATTATAGCTTATCAAGTCAGATAACAGGACATAAGTGTGCCTGCTGTGGCAGTAAACAGTAAACATAAGGTAAAGTGCAGGTGAAGTAAAGTGAAACAACTAAATACAACAAATACACTATTGCAGCTTCAGTTCAAAACTATTCAGTATCATTGTGGTATCAGTGCTCATTTATGCATATGACTCAATTTCAGTTGGACAGTTTGGTGTTTCTTGACTGTTGGTGCATCATTTGTTCATATACAAGACAGCTAATAAAAGTTTCAGCCTTTATTGACATTCAGAATCTCCTCCTGTTCTCTCAAAGAATAAGTGTCAAGTAAAGATGTTCTAGTAAAGCAGGCCAGTATGAAGATGAATGTCATTCATGTACATAACCAGATAGGAGAGTGTCTTTCCAGTTGATGCTCTGGTAGATCTGTAATGCAACCATTTTCAGTTCCAACTGGTTCAAAGGGCTTTTTGCCTTCAGTAAGTAAAATTCGTAGCCAGTCAAGATAATTTCACTTGGCCCTGAAACACTCCATATTTGCTTTTAAAGTACAGCCACAGCAGCATGAAAAAACAACCACAGTCACTTTCCAGCTTCTTAAGGCCTGGACACATCAAGTTAGTGTTGAAGATCTAGTATCAGCTAAGACCGACCGATGAATGCCTTTTGTCATCTCACTATCATCTAACATCTTTGGGGAAAATCTGCATTCAAGCACATCACAAAGATGTAAAGGTCACAAAGTGCCTGCCGAAAGAACTTTGGATAGCAAGAGGAGGCAGTAGTCTGTATGTGTAATCAAACAGAAAGAACAAAGAGAAAAAAGAAGGGACCTGGAAGGTCCAGCTCAGTAGAGAGTCACAGGCTAAAGGGCTTCTCAAGTGATGTTCAGAAATACAGTCACGCTAGAAATTTTGAGAACCTCGGAAAAACAGTTGTTGATGCTTACTGGGCCTGAAGAGGTTATAAAACAGTTTCTCAGAAGGACTGTCTAAAGCAACTTAGGTTCTGCAGGCATCTTTTGCACTGGCTGATGTCAGTGTTTATTAGTCCACCAACAGACAGACACTGAACAAGAATAGTGTGTTCAGAATGATAGCAGAGAGGAAGCCAGTACTCTCCAGGAAGAACAATTCTACCTGTTTAAAGTTTCCGAAGACCACCTGGATGAGCCAGATTACTGAAAGAATGTTAAGTGAATTGATGAGGCAAAAATAGAACCATATGGCTTATATGAGAGATGTTATATTTGGAAAAACCAAACGCAGCACATAACAGAGGAAACCTCATCACAACTGAGAAACACGGTCCTGTCAGTATCACGGCTTGAAATCTTTTGATGGTATTCTGAATTCTGGTAAGGAGAATCTCAGGGCATCTTTTCAGGTCAAAACAAGGTCTTTCAGCGAGACAATGATCCAAAACGTACTAGTCAGCTTTCCAATCACTGGCAGAAGAATTTTTGCAGGTTGGAATGATAAAACCTTCAAGACCTTAATCAAAAAGTAATGTTGTGTCAAGACCTGAAACATGAAGTTCATTCAAGAAAGCCCACTAACATTACTGAATTGAAGCAGTTGGCTTTTAAAGTGCTCACAACCTTTATAATATGTTAGTGTGTTTACATAGAAAAAATACTGAAGGAGTCACTGTAAAACATACAAAAGACTGTAGTGGGAATTCTCTCCACCAAGGGTACAATACAATATTTTAAATAAAAAGTAGACTTTCAACTTGTCTGAATCAGAAAATAATTTTTAATCATAATGCTGTGAGGTCTCCAGATGTGCCACATTACAGAATTTGTTTAACCCTTCGAATGTATTGGTAAAATCTGAACAGTCTAAAACAGTCTAAAATTGTAGGAGAGCATGTTTGCTCTGCTACATGCTCGCTGTTTGCTGCTCTTTCACTCGGTGTGCTGCTGCTCGGCCACTCTTTCTGAGGATTGGTGTAGCCACTCATGTCTTCACCTTGACCATCCTTCATTATTAAGACAGTCCTTATTTCCAGTTACCTAATAAAGACCTCCAGCCGCTTAGAGATGAGGGTAATCTAATCTAAAGGCCTTTCTTTAGATCTTAATAAGGTGTTATTGCACAGCCACCCCACTGCCCAGGGACAATTCCTTAAAACATCAAATTTGAAAGGGGATGTAATGTGCATGTAAATCTAATAATTTGTCAAAAGCTTGGTTCTTAGGAGTCTGCACATCTTCAAAGATATATTTTACTTCTGTCAGCAGCAAGCCTGGATCTCTGCTTCAACATTTCATATGCACAAACTGACCACTTCATTCAAAGCTCATACTCATGCCTCGAGCCAATTTATTAATAACTTCTATAACTTTATGATTGCTTAGGCCTGATGACGTCTGTTGGCTGATATCTGGCTGTGTCAGAGATCTCACAAAGCACTATAATTCAGCTTGGTTGTCTGTAACTAGCACCGAAGCACTATAATACTAGGAATACTGCACTCTTAGGGTAAAAGAAAAGAAGAAATGCAGCTATAAAAGGCCTACACTTCAGGTTTTGACTCTAATTGCATAAATTGCATATAAAAGCAGGTACAAAATAATCATAGTAGTTGTTACCTTTGTCTTAAGAATAACAACAGAATAATGAAAATTCAATGACTTTACTGAATAGGAAATGTGAACTGCAAACATACCCTCTCCACATACATCTCTGTACCTTTGTTGTGTGGCCATTTAAAAGATGTTCTAAAAGATTTCTAGTTAAATATAGCTAAGCTTTTAAAGTCCCTTGTTTCAACGTGATGGCATAGGCTACAACTGTTGTCCCACATACATCAAAAATAAATGCTTTACACTTGCTTTTTAGTTGCAAATAAGTAAAAGCCAAGGGAGACTCTGGCAACTGGCTGAGTGCAATACCTTCAGAAAGAAAAGACTAGATCCTCTTTTGGCTAATCTGAATAACATGCAGCATCAAGTTGTGTCTGCCCAAGGCTTCACCTGTTCTCTCCACCTCACAACACGTCTTTCTTTCTTACTGTGATAGAATTCTGCTGAACTAGAGTACACTGGAGGATACTGACACAGAGATAATGCAAATCTTCTCATGTGTGTGACAACTTCATTAATGAAGCATCAAGAGAAGGTTCCCATTTGACAGAACAGCGTTGTAAGTGAATGCCTCATCTAATTTTTCACTCAAGGCTTCAATGTTGGCAGTCCGACAAAATCTGAACAAAAAAGTGAATCTTTTGTAACAGCTGAAGTATTTCATTAATATGCAGACACAGAGGGTGTAGACTGAATGAACGACTGTGCCAATATTTAGTTTTAACCTTTGAAGTGGAGTTTCCAGAGGCAAGAGCAACTGCACAGAAAAGAAAAATGAGTAACATTTTACAATAACACTTATAAATGGTCTATAAATGATTTATAATCAGGTTGTTAATTAGGTTGTAGACAGTTTATAAATCATCAATAAGCAGTAATAACCATGTTAAAACAGCTGTTTTACATTGATGCAGGCTCAACAGGCTCACTATTTGGAAGATCTCAGATCTTGCTAGTTGATGAGCTTATCTTATCTTTTTCTCAGACAGAATGTTAAACTGTCAGCTTCACCAGGTCTTTGTTAACATGCTACTACCATTAAAACATCAGGTCTTGTGAAATAGTGAGTCTGTGTCAATATATGACAACTATTATAACTTTTTATAACTGTTTATAACTGCTTATTATTGATTTATAAACTGTATACAACCTAATTAACAACTCTGAATAATTTATAAACCCTTTATAAAGGTAGTCTTATTGTAAAGCGGTACCGAAAAACGATGTACCACCATTTATATTTCTGATGGTATTCTAGATCCATCTTTGACAAGCCTAGCAGGATGCTGCTGCATGAGATTATTGATTACAGATGTTTTAGACAGCTCAGTCCTGTTTTGTCCTCACTTAACACCCTGGCTTGAGATGGTGCTATTCTTATGCAGCCTATATCTCTGTCCTTTGACATTACCTGCTCTCCATTAAAGTTTGTGAATGACGGTTTCAGATGCAATGGCATTTGTTGAGGTTCTTGAAGGTGACTTTACAAGTCAGAGCCTGAGGAAGTTCTAAATTTAGTTTTGACAGAGTGTAAAGGTCTCTCTTTATCTGTTGTTGTTCTTACGGCTGTTTGACAGCTTTAAGAGAAAATACAAAGACAATATATCTACTCCAGGGCTAAAGTTTAAGCCAGTTTAGAGTTTGAAAGGCTGGCATGTGCGCTGATGCTATAAAGCAAGAAATGCAACAGTGATCAAGGCTGTAGGTTGACAAGAGTATCTCAAAACGGAGTCGTGATCAAAGACATAAAACGCAAGTGTCCAAAAAATGTTGACATGCCAGTGAACATCACAGGCTTATACTGCGAGTGCGTGACACAGCAGGCTCTTGATATAGCGGTTCTGTTAAAGTGATATAGACTGATTTAATTTAAGATGGATTTTATTTGAAGATGGCTGCGATCTCCCTTTTTGTGACTTTTGTGACAACCCCATTCCGAACCGAACCGGTGACAATGCTCTCTCTGTAAATTTAATATCCTGTTGGTGAATCAGCTCGGGTCCTTCTGTTGGAGTCAATGCCATTACTGACCTAGAAAAGTGCTCAGACTTCCATAACCGGTCCAGCTGTGAAAGAGGTGCACCCAGAAGGAACTCATGGTCAAGGGTGAGAAACCAAGTAGGACAGGCAGGTAATTTTATAAAGAAACAAACATTAAGGAAGATGGGTTGAAGGATAAAGAGAGAGGAGGAGAGGATGTTCAGTCAAGCTTCAAAGTCATGAGGAAATGCACTCAGCAAAGGCCAAGCACAAAGAAAAAAAAGACTCACCTCAAAGACATGGGGAGACCAAAGAGAAAAAGGAATCAAAGAGGAAAGGTAAGTTGCAATGAAACAGGGGAATCGACCCTAAAAGCACACAGGAAAGTGTACCATCAGCTGACCAGCTGAAAGCTAGACTTTTTTCCATGAAAGAAAAAGATGGTCGTTGGCTCTGGTGCGTTTTATGCTGGTGAGATTGCTGATTCAAATCCGTAAGGCTGCTATATGATACAGCTCTTTAATTAGCTTCCGCTACGAATGCTAAAAAAATGCGTTCCTTCAGGGTAAGCACTTTTTGGGGGCAATGGTTTGGACTTTGCCCTCAACTATATCTAGTCTTTACTTTTACAGGCTTTTAACTCATCCAATTACTCTGGATCCAGTTATGATGTATTATTTAAAGGAAGTGGTCTTACAGACACAGAAACCACTCCAATTTCCTCAGAGTTTTCTTCTGAACATCTGGCTACACATTTAAATTGAATAACCAACTGAAGTAGAGTTTTATTTAAATGTGGATAAGAGGAAAACTATAAACCAAGAAACCATAAACTGAAACAATTTGCCTTTATCATTGCTGAATTTACCACTTTGCGTACATTAAGTTGTTGGTTGATGACCTGTGTCTGCATTAAAGCAAATTCTATGGGATTTAAAACATGCATTTAAGCAAAGCACCTGCTGAGAATTATTTCTTACAAGCACTTCTAAGTACATGTAAATATGATTGTATTCTTTCACTGGATGTTTTTCAGTTTAACTTTATTAAACGTATATGTGCTTTAAATGGAACTCTAACATTAACATAAAACCATTTAACTGATTCCCTTACTTACTCAAGATTTGTTCTTACAGATGAACAAAAATGGGAAACTTATCTTTTGTTTAAGTTCTCAGTATTAACTTGGTAACTGTGAGGTAAAAAGCCATGATTTGTCATTATTTTAGTGACACAGTGGTATATTCTGGCAATGTCAAACATTTTCCAGTTATTACCTACATAAGCATATGGTTCAAACTCCAAAGTACTGAGCAATTATATTGTCTAAAATGATACACTGTCAGAAAAAGGTAATAAACTGTCACTGGGGTGGTGCCCTCAAGGGTACACATTCGGTACCTTTACTTGAGGAACTTCTTGTATGATATTCCAGTGCAGTCATATTTTAAGTAATTGACTTCATATAACTGTCTTCAATTAAGACTTTTTACTCTATTTTTTCATTTTAATGAAAAGGTACAAGTATGCCCATTTTCCCCTGGAAAGTTATGCAACTAGTCCTTAAGGCCACTATTATACCCCGCAAGGTAGATAAAACTGTACCTTGAAAAAAAATGTTACATACCTGTAAAAAATGGTTTCACTGTACTTTTATAAAGTATTTTGATTTGTAATACTTTTCCTTTCACTTCTGTACATTTTAGAGCAAATTATCATTCTTTTTACTCTATCACTTTTTGCATGTCCTGAAATAAAATTTGATTTTCTATTATACACACAAAAGAATATGAGGCACTTTCACAGATAAATCTAACTCATCAAAGTGGACTTTCACTGAATTTAAGAAGTAAAAATTACTGCACTTGCATCTTTACCTGAGTGATATTTTCCCAAAGGTATCTCTGCTTTCACTCAAGAGCTGGATTTGTGCACCAATGAGTGTAAATTAGTTACCCTGTCTTGGTACTTACCCTTATTTTACCCAGAACAATTACTCTTTTTGAACCACACACTTATTTAAGTGTATTTTTTCAACTGTGCAGACAGTTGCCATCATGTTACCTCAAATAAATTCAGAGTGATTTGGAATCTTTAGCACACACCCACCTGGTTTGTACCTAAAACCTAGGAGACTATAATGTTTATTTCATTATTCACTTTGCCTTTGTTTGTGAGCTTTCTTCATGTCAAAAGAACAAATTAAAGTAAAAGAAGTTAAGGGGAAAAACAACAAAGGTACACGATTCTTAGCAGAGTGGCAGAGTGTTCAGCAATCAATCTCAAGGGGGAGGAGTGTTAATTGTTTCCAACAGAAACCAATTAGCAGTGTCAAGGAAACATGACAACTCTACACTAAAAATAATGAACAGCAATTCTTACCACCATGTTAAAGCATCAATTGAACTGTTAAAGAGTAATGACTTCTTAAAATACCATGATATAAATGACATGTAAAGCAAGCAAGGAATCATCAGGTCTCCAAGTGCAGGAGATTTTTAGTTGGGGCATTAGTGATCTGTCTCAGTGCTAATCTGAACTGACCATGTTACCCTGGCCCAATGCATAACCATATTACAGACTGAGCGAGCACTGCATGTAATGCATGTATTCCAAAAACATAAATAAATTTGAAAAATTGAATTTAGGTTCTGACTGATTGCATGTGAATAGAATGTGTTACATTACCCCAACTCTCACAAAACTGAAAAAAACCCATATTTTATTCATATGACCAATTCACACATTTAAAACATGCAAATTTAACCCATATTTTTTTCAGTGCTGACTTAACTTGCACACTGTTTTAGTACATGCATGATTTTTCCTTTATAGTGTACTTTATCAACTGTGAAGGTTTACATCTTGTTTTTCTCTGATGACAGTGAAATCACAGTATCCTTTGGCCACAGTGCCTCATAAAGCATAATTGATGAAGAATGCACATGTCTTTGAAAATTAGCAGATAGTACTCATATCAGCAAGAGAGAAACACTGGCACCTTTAGTGAAAACCTGGCAAAATCTCTGGTCAATGCAGCCTCATGAAAAATTGAAATGTACTTTTAACCCCTTAACATTAGAAAGACCATAATTCAATAACTCCTAGAATATACAACTCCTAGCTCCCTCGTAGCTGCTGTTTGAGTGTTTGCTTCTCATCTTTGTCCAGATGTAATGCAATGTTCACCACATATTTCTAGCTACTAAATCTTTATAACAAATTTGATAGACTTTTATGCCATGGTTTATATTGTCTAATCTACTCCATTCTACTGCTGCTGCTTTTTTTCTATTGTGTATTCTATCATACTTAAAACACACATTTACAATTTCGATCCAGATATCTTGCAAGGAAGATCAGATGTGGTGGGTAGGTGTCACATCCTTACCGCCTCTGCCACGCCCCCAGCAGAGTTTGTTACCGGAATTCTGACCTGGGGATTCCCTGTCACGCTCCCCTGTCTCCACATGTGATTTTGTTTGTGTTTGGGCGTGGTGCCTGGCAATGCACCTGCAGCGAGTGAGCCTCCATGCTCACTCCTGATTAGCGTTGCTAGGCGCCCGCTAGTTAGTTCAGCTGTGTCTTGTTCTTTGAGTTAAGCCTTGTTTCAGTTTGAGTGTTTGTGTCTTCCCATTGGTTCTCGTGTCTCTTCCCCTGTGTGTCTCCCTTGTATAAAGGACGGCCGACCCAGCAGTCTAGCGTGCTGTCTCCATCATACACCATCTAACTCACGGTCTGTTCCTCCGTGTTACTCCTTCGTGCTCTGGAAAAAAGCTCAGCAGCGTCTTCTCTCCCGCACTTGTGCTGGCTTGTGCCCCTCCTGCTCCAGTCGGCTTCTCAGCGTCACGACTGACTGGAAAGCTCCAGTTCGTCACAGAGAGCCTAGTAAGAGGCTCTAGCACTGAGGTCTTCCCAAGTAAGTTGAGACCTTGCTCTCCCTCTCTCTCTCCCTTGTGATATAGAAGTGACCAGCGAGGCTGAATGTCCTGTGGCTGAATCTTCCCCCCTGTGGCTGTTGCACGTAGTGGAGCTTCTGTTTCCTAGTGTTCCTGGTGACTTCCCGGTGAGGAGTCAAGTTTCATCGGGCCCTACTCAGCAGAGAACCGACGTCTTCACTCCCTCGGATGAGAGTGGCCCTCGTTTTAAGCTGGACGAAGGAGAGCGACTCTGAGCACTTCAGTTAAAGACTGTTTCTACTTTAAGTTGCTCCTAACGTTTGTTTCCCTGATTTATCATTAAAACCCCTGTGTTTTCGGTACTCCTGCTTCTGCGTCCTCTTTCCCTGTGGCAGACATGACAGTAGGCTGATGAATACACTCTAAGCTAAGCTAAAATAATGTCCAGCTTGCTGGAATAAGAGAAAATAGTGGTACTTGATACTTACCTTTTATTTTACCCAAAATAAATTCACAATTTGGACCACACTCCCAGCTAATACCTAAAATATGTTATGGATTTCAGTGCAGTTTATTTCAGCTGCCTAGACACTTACCAGAATGTTACCTAAAATAAATACAGAGTGATTTGGAATTTCTACTGCTGCTGTTTTATTCTATTGTGTATTCTATCATACTTAAAACACATATTTGCAATTTCTTTCCAAGGTAGATCAGACGAGGTGGGCAGGCTGATGAATAAACTCTGTGAAAATAACATCCATCTCGCTCAAATAACCGAAAATAGTCAGTTTATGGAAACAAAACGCAGTCTAATGTGTACCGTCAAAATGATTGTTAATGTGATAATGAGGTAGAACCATTAACCATTAAAGTAGAAACAATCTGATTTTATTGTGCTTTGTGAAATTGATCTCATAACAGTGTCAGACAAAAACATACACTCAGTAAACATCAGGGAACAGTAGATATTATGGTTTTATTTTATCAATTGGTTTTATTTTATCACATTTTAAAATTTCCAACAGGCAAATTGACTGCCTTGGCCTTTCCAATGTTAAGATGTTTTACCACTTATTTGCAGTGTTATAACCTTCTACACATTAAATATATTATTCAAAACAGAGTTTTATTCGGAAATTCAGGGTCTTTTTCTTAGTATTAAAACAAACAAACAAACCAGCAAACAAACAAACAAACAAAAAAAAAAACAGATAAAAACATACTTTATACCCTAGCTTTTAGTTTGTTTTTATTACAATATATCCATATCCATTATATTTTTTATATTTTCTGTTATCTTCCTTTCTATGATTTGCTTTAATTTATGTTGTATTTGTCTTCCATGTAAAGCACTTTGAGCTACATTCAGATGTATGAATGGTCATATATAAACAAAGTTTATTATTAATATTATTGACTTGTAACGTCCCCGGTCAGCGGCCACTAGAGGCCGCCTTTGGACAGGACTTGCGGGGACTTTTGCTTTGACACTGGGTGTGGTCTTTTCCCTGGTCGGCTTTATGTGTAAGGGTTCTCAGCCGGCCAGGGATTAAGGGATAATTATGTTTAGGTTCTGATTGGGTTTTGGTTTATGCATTGGGAGTATAAAGAGGAGGGTTGTTCATGTTTTGGTTGTCTGTCCACCCTCACGGTTACTTTAGGTTGTGCCTGTTTGGGGAATTTGTTTTTGTTAGAGTTTTGGCCCTCGTGCCTTCTTGATTTGTGTTATGTTGAATAAAAGTTAAAAGGGGAATCCTGTGTCTGCACCTCCTTCCTAAACGGGCCTACGCCTGACATGACACTTGTATTACAATACTATCCCTAAGACTGACTAAACTATATATCTTAACACACATTAATTGAACTCTAAGATGGCAGTGTGTATATTATATGTTTGTGCATTATATATATATATGTGCATTATACATAGTTTCAGTCTTAGTAGTTATCAAAAGAATTATTAGAACTTAAAAAAGTAAAAGTAAATATTAAAACTGACAGCTATATCATATGTCTAGACCTGAAAGGCTTAATCTCGCTAATGTTTGAATTCGAATTTTCTGGCATGAACACTGCTTTTGAGTGATGTTTCAGGGTGAGCCATTTTTATTCGAGTACCGGATACTCTCTTCCTCTCTGAAGCTCTTCCCTCTTCTCAGGGGGTAAATAAGCCAACCTGCAATGCTGAGTTCATGCTGCTTCCCTCTGCTGTGAATTCCCAAAAGTATCGATGATCAATGTTTTCACTCCACAAATCCCCCTGTGTCCATTTTCCATAAAAGATGATGGTGGAGGCTCTGCTTCTCAAGCCTTTATTTTGACACTACTTTCCATTCAGGATGTGTACAGAGTCCTTATTTTTTTGGAAAGTTTGTCAACATTTGGCACTGTGGGAATGCTTGCTGGAATTGCAATGATTCTTTTTCTGGAGAACTTCTGTTGGAGCGGTTTGACTTAATCATGCTGATCATACAGCATGCATCTAATCACTTTAATAAATGATAGATAATGGACTGACTCAAAGAAGCGATATTGTTTTCATTATTGCTGTGTTGTGAAGACTGTGTGAATGTACATACACATATTGACAAGTACTACAGAAATAAAATTCACATATTCTTCAACATGTACAAACTTTGGGTATTACTTTATTTGGATAGTCCTTTGTAGATATTTTATGGATGCTTATGTTCTATTGAGCTTACATTCAACTAAATACCTTAAAAAAGGCGTTCTAACAATCCTACAGAATGTCTCATCACTTTAATAAATGATAGATACTGGCCTGACTCATAGAAGAGGTATGGTTTTCATTATTGCTGTGTTGTGAAAGCAGTGTGAATGTACATACATGTATTAACAAGTAGTGAAGTGCAGTAATAAAATGCATGTTCTTCAACGTGCACAGACTTTGGGTAACACTTTATTTGGATAGTCCCCTGCAGATGCTTTATTGATGGTAATGTTACATTCAATTTACATTCAATGAAATACCTTGAAAATTCTTATTTTTATTTTATCTAAAGTAAAGTGAAAGTGACCATTCTTTCATATGTGAACCACAGCACACAGTGTGAACTGCACAAAATTCTCCCTCTGCATTTAACCCATTCACCAAGTGAAGCAGTGGATAGCCAGGAACACAGCGCCCGGGGAGCAGTGTGTGGGGATGGTACCTTGCTCAAGGGTACCTCAGAGGTGCCACTAGCAGTGTTGGGATTCGAACCCACGACTTTCTGATCGCAGGGCGAATGCTACGTATTACTAATTTACTAATCCTAAACTTAACCCCAATGCTATTGGGAGTTTCTTTACATAGTTTGTTAATAAATCAAATGTTCCCTGAAAATCTATTGGAGATCTTTCAAAATCTTTCGAAATAAAAAGGAATCAGACTTTGTGATTACAGGGCAAAGCAGCGCTGCCAGCTGACCAGTATCACAAATGATTATATCGACAGCACTGTGAATTACAGAGGATGCCTTTAATTGGAGAGAGACTGCAACAAGGTATCGATCTCATACTGCACATACAATAACACTTCAGAGGTGGATGACACATCAATGTTTTATAAAGCAGTGGATCAAACACAGCGCTCAAGCACGATTCCAATCCAGCTGAAGTCTTCAGCTGAAAAGCTATTTCCTGATTCTGATGGAAGAGTATCAGTGAAACAGAAGAGAACCTCAAATAAACTGAACTGTCTTTTCATTTCATATACTTGCAGACCATTTCCCACATGCTAATTAAAAAGGGGTTGTTTCTGGATACTATCTCATTTTTCGCTTCTCTTGCATGTTATGCCATAAACAAACAGCTACTTCAAGGTGCAGCCATTGCTGTCACAGGCGTTTAATTTCAAAACTTTGGACGTGGTGCATCTTAATACATACTAACTAAATGCTGCAGCAGTGAAGGAGCTTTACATCAAATGTATACATTAACCAGTTAAAAATAGCATCAGCCATAACATTAAATCCACTGGACTTATATTGTGTAGGTCCCCTTGTGCCACCAAAAAAGCTCTGGCTTATTGAGGCACAAGATCTTTAAGGGTTTGCTGTGGTATCTGCCACCACAATGTTTGCAGCAGATTCTTTAAGTCCAGTAAGTTGCCAGGTGGGCTTCCATGGATCAGACTAGGTTGTCCAGCACATCCCACAGATGCTCAATCAGCCTGGGATCTGGGGAACTTATAGGCCAAGTCAACACCTTGAACTCTTTGTCGTGTTCCTCAAACAAACATTTTCTGCAGTGTGGAAGGGTGATTTATCCTGCTGAGAGAATCCACTGCCATTAGGGAATACCACTGCCATGAAGGGGGGTACCTGATCTGCATCAATGTTTAAATAGGTCAAAGTAACATCATCATGAAAGCCAGGACCAAAATTTTCCCAGCAGACCATTGCTCAGTGCGTCACACTGCCTCCAGAGGCTTGCTATCTTCCCATAGTCCATCTAGATCTCTTCCTCAGGTAAGCCATGGACATACACCCGTTCACTTGATTCGCCAAATCAGGCCACCTTCTCCTACTGCTCTGTGGTCCAGTTCTGATGCTCTTGTGTTCACTGTAGGTACTTTCAGTGTTGGACAGGAGTCTGCATGGTCCCTCTGACCAGTCTGCGACTTTGCAGGTTCATAAGCTGCAATCTGTGATGCACTGTTGTGCAATTTTTTATTGGGTTCAAATCATCATTATGTGCAATAGTCTTACCATGTGCAATATCACTACTTATGTCAATATTACTTATATACTACTGATCTCTATTATGTGCCCAACATGTGCCCAACCACCATTTGTGTTATTAGTAATTCACTTAACTGTAAGTTACGTATCAATAGTATTTTCTGCAGAGTTTTTATTGGATTTATTTAGACTTTATATTTTATATTGTTTCTGTCTTTGTGTCTTGGTGTGTCTGTAGAGTCATAGCAGAAGCAATTTCCTCCTGGATCAATAATGTTTTCTGATTCTGATTTGGATTCGGACTGTCTCACAGAGAGCATTAATTTGTTTTAGCAATTTGTGCTACAGAAGTATTTCTGTGGTATTGGAACTGATGGGCTAGCCTTTGATCCCCTTTCACATCCTTGGACCACTTCTGGTATGTACAGACCACTGCATACTGGGAGCACCCCACAAGACCTGCTGTTTTAGAGATGCTCTGACCCAGTCATCAAACCATCACAATTTGGCTCTTGTCAAAGTTGCTAAGACCCTTACGCTTGCTCATTTTTCCTGCTTCCAACACATCAGTGTTAAGAACTGATTGTACAGTTATTGCGTAATAAATCCCACCCCTTGATAGGTTCCACAGTAGCAAGATAATCAATGTTATACACTTCACCTGTCAGTGGTGTTAATGTTGTGGCTGATTAGTGTATATAGATATTACAAATAATTACTCTGCACTTGCTGTATAAAATCCCAGTGTGATAAAAAGGATGTTTTTCATTTAGAGTTTATAAGCAAGAGCTAAAATAACGTACACTGTAGCTGATTGTGCATGCGTGCATTATGGTGCTGTCACCGCTATTATAAATTCTGTAAAAGGCTGTGTTTGGATGAGGCAGAGCGTATACAAATCTGAGAGGATTTGCAAAATATTGGCCTGTTGTATGCTGTACAACACCGCAATGGAGCAGGACCTGCCAAACCCAGAAGTTCCATTTCCACTTCACTGCTCTATTCTGCCTCCACTGCCACCACTGCTTAAAGTGCACACTCCATTAGCAGCAATACACAGTGGCAGGAGTTACATGAATGTTTCTAAAATGGAGAGTAATTCGGCAGAAGTTACAGAAAAAAGGAAAAACACACTTAATATGTTTACTTGAATAAGGTTGTGGATAGATTATGCCTAGCACTGTTAAATTCCATTGTTTTTCCATTGTTGTTCACTTCGGTTTCAGTTCTGCACTGTAAAAAAAAATATATTTTATTTAAAAAGAACACAAAAATAACACAAAACAAACAAAAAGCAACAAAGGAAACAATTTTGAGTTCATTTAATCTCAAACAGTAGTGTTTTGTAGTATATGAGAGGACATATAGTCTGCATTTTAATTATTAGCACCCTCACTAAAGGTGAAAAGCCTTTGTGGTTAAATATCTCACATAAAAATATGACGTAAAAATGTATTGCACTTAATTGAAGTACATTCAGTCTAAACTCTTACCAAAACCACAGCACATCTACTAGCACATCCACATGAAATGTTTGGTGAACACCTACATTAAAATAGTTCAGTGATTACAGAATCAAGCTTTTGGCATGGTCATCCCAGCCCAGTGGCCTAAACCTCTTTGAAAACCTAAGGGTTGACCTGATGATGAAAGTCTAAATGAGAGGATCTGAGACCCTGGAGGGTCTGGAGAGATTCTGTTTTGAAAAGTGGTCTCAGATTACTCTGGACTCTTCAGTCTCTTCAAGCATTATAGAAGACTCAGGCAAATGGAAGATTGCACAAAGTAGTAAATGTAAGTTAGAACATTTATAGAACATTTATTTTTGGTATACTAAATGTACTGCAATTAAAGATTCATTTGGTCCTCTTATTTTCAGTGAGCTAATTAATGAGAAAATTATTTTTCATTACTGTATTTATTTATTTATTTATTTATTTTCACCAAGGATTTTACTAATTATACAGTTGTGTGTATCACCCTTTTAAAGAAGTTTCAAATCAATTCTTTGCAAAAACATGTTTAGGCTACTACTCGGTCCAACATCTGCCTTATATGGTGGTCGTTTGTATTTCATGGGTGTGGATTATGATAAAAATATGCTAATTGTAAACAGGTAAGTGCATGTTCCCGATTCTCAAACTGTTGAAATCCATTAACATACAAACATTAAACTAATAAATGTAGTGTTTGTGCCGTGTATGTAAATCCAGTGGGGATATTTTTGGGCCAATTTGCTTGTGTATTTCTGAAGGTTTCATTAACAAGGCCCAGTGTTATCATGAAAGTTGAAAAGGCATAGCTCAAATTAATACGTATTTTGTCTTCAGGTACAGAAATACTTTTACTTTAGTCTAACAAATTCTGAATATATGGTGATGAATGATGCATCAAAGTAGAGCAATCATAACAGAGAAATTTCAAACCTTCGTTAGTGGAGCAAAATCCTTTCATTGGATTCAATTAAAGTTTGAGATCAGAGGACATGAAGAATTATGACTTACTTTATCTGTTCCTCCTCTTTTCTTCTCACAGCCCCTTTTCATTAAAGTGTTTCTGCTTCAGGTCCAGAAGATGGCTGGGGTTTGGGGTCCAAGTTTCTTCCCTCCATGCCTAAGGCTTCTATTTTGTCTTTGCTCTGTTGCCTTGATTCCATTTACAATGAACCCCTGGACACTGGGTTAAGTTTTCTGAGATACAAGAGAAATACAAGAGAAGAAACATCAATCTAGGGATCAGAAATATTTTTGATCTGTTCAAAAAGATCAATGGCTCTTGCTATGCTTTTCTCTTTCTTTTGTTCGTTTGATCTTTCTTTCTTTCTTTCTTTCTTTTCTTCTTCTCTCTGTCTTTTTTTCTTTTCTTGTCTGACTGATTACTTAATTTGACTGATTCATTTCAAGACATATACTGTAAAGGACTGGGCTGTGAAGCTGTAGCTTTTCAAACTTATTTCAGATTCATTTATGTCCAAAAAAGAATTTTGTAAATGATGTTTCACTGCATGGCTTAGAAATTTCATGCCTATATGACTACTTATATAGGAGCTGGCATTACAGTTTGTTTATTTATTTACTTAATAACTGATTCCCTTATTAAGATTCTGGAGCCATTATCTGATAATCAGCACCATGTGTTGACCTGAGTTGACCTGACTATAAACATGGTCTCTTGACTGTATTTCAAAGATTTGGGGTGAGTTTCGTAAAGATATCAGAGTACAAACATCATTATAAGATATACAAGTGTAAGTGGGAACACTCTCTCTAATAATATAATACTTAATCTTTACATAAAGACATGTTTGAGAAACTAGACCTAGGTTGGAATGTTATGTATTGCTATTTAGATATAAAATATGTTGTAGAATCAGACAAAACA
>JBBPCZ010000115.1:40059228-40070778 GCA_037974445.1 Brycinus macrolepidotus | reverse complement strand
TTGAGAAACTAGACCTAGGTTGGAATGTTATGTATTGCTATTTAGATATAAAATATGTTGTAGAATCAGACAAAACAGACAAAACACTGATTTAAAAATGAATCCACCGACTTCCTTTTATGTAGACGCCTGCGTGTGCAATTAAGCATTTGTATTGAACCTAGATTATTCATCACATGTCAGGGATTACAAAATCACAGCAGTGGGATTTCTCTTCTAATTAGTACCCAGTGATAATCAAAAAGCAGAAAAAAATGCAGAGACTGTAAATAAAAATGCCAGGCAGCTCTGGAACACGAGCGTTTAACATCGTCAAAATCAATGGCACTGCTTGCCTGACACACATCAGCAAGCTTCTGATATCAGCGTGCTAACAGACAATGAAATTCATGCCGCACTCTGCAGAAAACAGAAGGAAAAAAAGGATGACGGACATGCCACATTATTCAGTAAATGCTGACTGATTGCACTGAACATGCAGCACTTGCAGTTCACCAATTGCTAACCTACTTCTGGGAGAGGGAGCGCACTTCTCATTCACTTAAAGTGAACGCTGTTTTCCAGTAGAGGTTCCTTGACAATCTGTGGTCGCCTCAAGCACATTCGGTTTATGATGATGCCTAGAGAACATTGCCATGGCTGAAACCCATTTAAAAACCGCAGATGGTCACAAGTACCTCATTGTTCATTGGGACTTACATGTATATTTGAAAGCACCTCAAAGGAAGTGACTTAGGATTTGAAAGTGTGAGCTTTCTATGTATAGCCTGGCTCACTTCAGACGGCTCCATGTGTTGGCACATGTGAACTTGTGATGCAAAGGCCTATAGGCTTACTTTGTGTACGAAACAAAACAAGCAAAGCCCTGTGCAACTGAAATGCTGGCTGCTATTTATACAGTTCAAATTTTTGCTGAAGTAGAAGGCAATCTTAAAGCTTCTAGCAAACATAAAATTGAAGGAATGATTTCAAAGGAACCAAAAAAAAAATGCAATGTTGCAGTCTGTAAACAAATTACTCCAATGTTACATGGTGATCATATTTAAAACTCTTTATCATAAGAATGTTGTTCTAGCGTTTTAAGAAAATCCTGCTTTTAGATATATGCAGATCATCCAATTAAAGAAATGACTCTATGTTGTATGTATATAAAACACTTGTTATGGATTGTTATGGATTATCCCACCCATATCTCAATATCAGTCAATTAGTCACATCATACCCACATTAAAGCCCTCCTCCTTCCACCCAACTGGCTAAGCTACAGAATGGCAGAAATAAATAGAGAGACAAACATTTTTAAGAATTTCAGAAGGGAGAGACTGGAAGGAATTTAGAATAAGATTGATGTATGTGTGTGAAAGGGAGATAAAACAAGACAGTGATGACTTACCTGAGAGATGAAATACTCCCTTCCAGCCCATTATAAGAGCTGTGTGGAAACATCTGGAAATATGCAAGGCTTTTGGTCTGTTAGTCCAATTAACATTCTCTGGTGAACTGCAGAGATCAGCTGATAATGAGAAGTGCTTTAGCACTTTAGGAAGAATTTCTATTCAGCATTTACTAGCAACACTCATGTGAATGTCAGGCTGAAAGTGGGCAAATAAAAACAAGCTTTGGAGATTCAGGGACTCGGAACATATGAACATTTTTCTGCCTAGTCAAAAGTTGCTGGATCCTTTGTAGTTAGTTGAGGGTTATGTCTGACATGGAGATGAATAAATGCATGAAGAGCCAGAAAAAAATGAATATTTTATCATTTAGAAATAAACATAAACACATAAGCACATTTAATGTATGTATGCGCTTGTTTATACATATGTTGTGCATGTTTGTTTGCATGTGTGTATGTTTGTTACACACACACACACACACACACACACACACACACACACACACATATATATATATATATATATATATATATGTACAATTTTATTTCTACAGCTAATTAATTTAAGGGTGTGTTTGTTCACTCTCTTTTAGATTCCATTTCCTCAGTGACTAATTTGCTGTTATTCCTTATCTCACTTGACTACATCTGGAGTGTTTAGAGAACAGCTGAAGTGTGACAGATGACATCTGTATTTGCAGAGGAAGCAGTTTCTTGGCAGTGGCTGGCACCTGCAAATGTCTCTCAGTAAAACAGCCTCTCAAAGTCAATCAGCCTTCAGCAGAGGTGCATGGCTTGGGCTGGGAACAGACGACCCTCGAGTGACTCTGGCGACAAGACTCACCCTTCCCCTTCTCCCAGATTATGTGTTAATTAGCACATGCTCACTAAAACAAAGCCTCGTCCTTACATGCTCTTGCTTCCTCATTGCGTCAGTGACGGGCTCGGTTTGGTTTTGTTTCGTTTCTCCTTCATATGTGCTTGCTAATTTATTCATTTATGAACATGTTTTTTAAGAATCCCTCTTTATACCCCAGAACACGCATTTCTAACTCACAAAGACCTTTTTTTCTCCTGACACCAGGGACGCGAGAGGCTGGTTTGAGCTGGGGACAGAAGCGTTGTTGATATATTCAAGGCTACAGTTTTGATTTGTTTGTTGGGGGTTTTCTGAGTTTCAATTTATCGATGGGGTGGGGGGTTGGTGGGGGAGGGGGGAGTTGGTGGGGGGTGGGGGGTTAGGGTAGGGGGTGGATGGGGTGAGAGATGTTTTGGAGTTTTGATTATTTTGGATATCCAGGGCTATTCATAAAACATTCAGAGCTGTAGCCCTAGACACCCAGGCCTAATGATGCCCCTGGTTGGTGGTGAAGAAATTCTAAGCATGTATATTTTTTTAGCCTTTTTTTCATTTTGAATCATTTATTATCTAACTGAACGTGGTATGTTAAACATAACATACTTTAATGTCTGCTTTCTAGCTATAGGTTAACTTTATGCCAGTGAGCTTATCAGCAGCTAATCAAATTACTAATATGTGGTGTGGTAACTGAGTCTCATGCCCAAAATGAATATAGAGTGGGAGATATAATGCTTACATTATATGTAATGTAAAATGCAAAAATGCTTACATTAGATTTCTTGAAATAATAAAACAATATTAGTCTGCTTTGAGGGACAGATCTGACCTAAAGTTCTGCATACAGATTTTGGCCAAATGTAAGAAATTTATTGAACCCCGAAAGCCACCAAGAGTGAGGGACTGTGGTGAAAATTAACTTTTAATAGCAGTGCCTGGCTACTGCAGATTTAAAATATATATATATATATATATATATAAAACATAAATTAAAACTCCATTGCAATTTAAAATTCAGTTATTTCAGTTTTTAAGTATTTTTATGTTTCTCGATGTGGTTAAGAAACTTCCTCTGTCTCTGCTTCACAGTCCTCTAAAACAAACTTTACAAAGTCTTTTTTCACTATTTTGTCCTTGGTCAAGTTTGCTTTTACCGAGGACATCTTCAGGTTTCAGTTTCATGGCTAGTTATTCTATGATGACCAATTTCATTTGGAAAGTACATCTTTTTTCTAAAACCCATTTATAGACAAAAAAAAAAAAGTTTCTCTAGTTCACAAAGATCCTCGCTTCTCTTGATATCACCAATCCTTGCCACAACAGACTGTCCTCCTTGTTCACTACTTCCCTTTGGTACAAGGTTTGAAATTTAGGTCAGCAGTAACAGAAGAGTGTATTCATATCTCTAGGAACAGATTAGTTTTTTGAAGATTTCTAGTTCTTCTTATTAAAAACCTCTTAAGGTATGTCTGAAAGGCTCAGGTTAGTACCTTCATGATTCAGCGCCACAGTGACACGTTCTGTGAACAACATTTTCATCCATGCAGGAACCCTGTGTGTGCGCTAGAAACCTCACATCTCAACAAACATTACCTTATAATTGAAGATGGCACAGACTATGGGTAATGGGAATGAGATGTGGATAAGAGAGTGCTTTAGAGCGTGGGGTATATGTGCATGTGAGTGTGTGTGTGTGTGTGTGTGTGTGTGTGTGTGTGTGTGTGTGTGTGCACGTGTGTGTGTGTGTGCTTTTTACACAGCTTGTTTTGTGTCATTGGGTATTAACTTTGCCATTCTGTTCAGAGAGCAGAAAGCCTGGGGGATCAGAAAAAGGAATTTTCTAGGTTTAGTGTGTGTGTGTGTGTGTGTATTTCTTGCATTCAGGCTGGCCTTCTGCTGGGTGGATGTGCCACACAAAACCGTTCTCTGAGGGAAGAACGGAAAGCACAGCTTTTCAGAGAAAACAGGAAATTGAACTACACACAGGGTTTTCAATCTGCTCTTCTAAACATCGACCTTACATACCATTAGAAATGCAAGGCTATTCCATACATTCCCATAACGCATTTTGTTCTGACCTCCAGCTGAGTAAAAAGGTTACTTTTCATTTGCAGAAGTGAAATACTATCCATTCAACTTATCCTTTAATTTATACAGCGACTTTTGTGACCCATCTTTACTGTAAGCTCTTATAATGATGAGGTCAGGGTGTTCATTTGGTCTGGGGCTATTCTCTCCTTTTCTCTCATGCCGTAGTGCTCAGGACCACAAGAATAAAGTGTCAATGAATGTTGAAAGACAATAGTGCCACGATGATGGGTAAGTTTTCCACTGGGAGGGGGGGTTAACCTACCAGGGTGTCTCTAATATTTATGATCAATTCGCACAGGATAAAGAACCTTGGCATAAATCACAGAGATGGGAGTGGATGCTCAGTTTACTCCATTTCACTCCAAAAAAGAATAGAAGAAATGTCAAAACATTACATTTGGCCAAATAAAATGATGGATTGGGTCATGACTAAAATCCCTAATCTCTTGTAGCTAGTGCTAAAGTTTTTAGACATTTGTCATTAGATTTGATTTATCATGATTGTTACAAAATGAATAAAAGGCATTTGTAAGAACAATGTTTAGTTGTGAAAAAAAAAAAATAGAATGGTCAGTTTATTAGTGTAGGAGATTAATGGGTAGCACTTTACAATAACTTTCATTTGTACATCCTTAATGAACTATTACGAGTTGTGAACAAAACATTAGTCGATCAGAATTTTTAAACATTTATATTTGAATAATCACTGACCAGTGGCAGCCAGTGCAGCAGCCAGTGTGTGCATTCATATTCACAAACAGCTCAAAAAATCATTCATTTACCCGTATGTGACAGTCAACAAATATTTCCAAACAGTTTGTGCACTGCTATATTGATAAAAGTTAGAAAATGTTACCATATTATGCTATTACAATATTTTACTGATCATTTTGACTTTTATCATTTATGTTAGAAAGTTAGGTCCTATAGGTTTAAAGAAATAATGATGAGTTTATTGGTGCAGTGGTTATATGTTACAGATGTGTGAATGTGATGAGGCAATGGATGAAAACGGGTAGCATGGAATATATTACTTGAGCTACATGATAGAAGGAGGGAAATAGGGAGCGGGAGAAAGAGTGGAAAGCAAGAGAATCCACACATAACGCCACCCAACAGTTGCTGACCAATCAAACTGGCCACATGCTAAGAAGCACCCCAACAAGAAACACAGCAGTGCAGTGCCAGCAGGTATCACAGCCATAGAAGATCCTGGTAGAACACACCTTTGATATGCAGACATTGCCAGCAACACTGTCAGTTTGGAGGAAGAGCAAGTGAGAACATTACAGAACACCTTGCTGCTTTTTTTTTTGGCTAAACATTAAACTGGAACTGAAACAAAATTATCTCTGACTTTGACCAGCTAGGAAGGTCATTCATGAGCATCCTCCCAGTAGGAAAGCAGGCGTTCTGAAGCCACATGAGTGTAGCAATAGACTTGCGCCATGCTCTGACACCAAAATGAATGAATTTGGTGTTGAACCGCTTCAAGGCAAAGAAACCATGATGTAATTACTGTGAAAAAAGAGAAGGTTCATATAGGAGTGATAGATGCGCAGGGTGGAGATATTTACAGGTAACTTAATGACTCCCACTAAATAAAACACATCTAGGTCACCGGGAGAAGAATACTGAAGAGGTGATTAAGCCACAGATAAGTGTCCCATTAGGAAAACCAAAGAACATAAATTCAAGGAAGTAGGTTGTCCCCTACTGAAATACTACAGGTAAAGACATCTGGTTTTGAGCAGACAGTTAATTCATAAACAGAAGGCCCAATAAACAAAACAAAGGTGCATTAAAAAGCCTCTGGAAAGAGGTCATCTCCACTAGAACTACAGCAGTTTATCTTTCCTGTTGCCAAAAAAGCATCACTAATACATGACAGCAGGGCGTGAAATCTGCCTGACATTCAGAATGTGATATAGGTGCTTTCAAAATGACCATGTCCATAATTCAAGACGATACAGGCAACTCTGGATGTACTTAGTTTATAACACTGAGTATTGCATTACTGAATCAACGGGAGATCTTTCTGGAAACCAATTGGAGATAAATTAGCAGATGCTCTTGTACGTTCCTAACAAACCAAACTCCCCTGAGAAAGGCTGGAAAATGGATTTCGAGAACCAGGGAAGCAGAATAGAGGTGTTCTTTCTGTAACAGATATGGTGCTCCCCTTGTGGTAATGAACACTTGCCCTTTCACATATTCCACTGCCCAACCTTAGAAAAGCAACACAGTAAAAAATGTTAAAGATGTTAAAAAAGTCTCTTAGCTTGCGTCTGGCTAGTTTCTGTAAAGGTCAAATAAAGAAGTTTCAGACAAGAGCAGCTAAAAACATTCCGTTTTGGCAACAAGCCATGTTAACAGCCGAGACGTAACACTAAAACATTAGATAGAGAGAGAGAGAGAGAGAGAGAGAGGGAAGGAAGGAGAGAGAGAGAGTGAGAAACAGAGGGAGAAGGAGCAAGAGAGAGAGAAAGTGTGTGAAAGAAAATGCGAGAGAGAGAGGAAAAGAGTGAGAGAGGGAAAGAGAGAAAAAGTGAGTGTGTGCGTGTGTGTGTGTGGCTGTGAGACGGGGAAGATTGTGTGAGAGAAAGAGTGTGTGTGAGAGAGAGTGTGTGTGAGAGAAAGAGAAGGAGAAGGAGGAAAAAAATGAGACAGCGAGAGAGTGAGCGAGAGAGGGAAGGAGTTTGTAGGGGAAAGAGTAAGAGACAGAGGATAGAATTAGAAAGAAAAGGAAAGAGGGTGAAAGAGAAGGAGAAAGAGATAGAGGAAAAAGTGAGAGATAGAGAGAGGGAAAGAGTGAAAGAGAGAGACAGAGAAGAAAAGAGTGTGTGTGGGAGAGAAAGAGGGAAAGCGTGAGAGAGAGAGAAAGACAGACAGAGAGAGAGGACAGAGTGAGAGAGAGAGAGAAGAAAAGACTATGTGTGTTAGGGTGTGTGTGAGTGAAAGGGGGGAAAGAGTGAGAGAGAGAAGAAAAGAGTGTGTTAGAGAGAGAGTGTATGAGAGAGATAGTGAGAAGTGTGTGATAGAGAGTGTGTGAGAGAGAGAAAGAGAGGGAAAGAGTGAGAGAGGGAGGGAAAGAGAGAGAAGAAAAGAGTGTGTTAGAGAGAGAGTGTGTGAGAGAGACAGCGAGAAGTGTGTGTTAGAGAGTGTGAGAGAGAGAAAGAGAGGGAAAGAGTGAGACAGGGAGGGAAAGAGAGAGAAGAAAAGAGTGTGTTAGAGAGAGAGTGTGCGAGAGAGATAGCGAGAAGTGTGTGTTAGAGAGTGTGTGAGAGAGAGAATGAGAGGGAAAGAGTGAGACAGGGAGGGAAAGAGAGTGTGTGTGAGAGTAAGTGTATGTGTGTGCGGGAGCAGAGTTGCAGGTGTAAGGTAGTTTTCTCCTGTTCATCACTATAATGACTGTATAATTGGGAGACTTTTGATGGAGGCTGTTAGGAGAGTCATGGTCCCAGGCAGTAATTACACTGAGCAGCCAGGAAAGGTCATGTGAGACACAAAGTGGATGAAGGTAATGGAGTTCTGCCACCATGGACTTCACTTTGGTGTCCATAGCACATTTAAACAAATTACAGTGGACTGAATGAAGCAGGTGAGACGTCTTTAACGGAACGCCTACTGTACAGGAGGGCAGGCTTTGACATTACTTTTCATTTAGCCTCATATTCGGCACTGAAATCACTGCTCGCTTGTGCCTGTTTTCTTCTGATGCCTTTAGAGCAAAACATGTTCGCACACACTGCTGTGGCCAGGCTTTCTGATTTGTGAGGAACAGATGATTTTGCACAGAGGGCTTCAAACCAGGCAGTGGTACAAACAGGAGACTGTGAAAGAAGACAAAGAGATTAGTCTATGAGAAACTATTTTGAGGTAATAAGGTAGGTAGACACACACACACACACACACACACAATAGGCCCTTTTGAGGTGAAAGACTATAATAAAGGAACGTAATCTACAGAGTCTTAGTAAGGTTCAGTCTTTCTGTCTTTGCTTTATGCTTTCTGTCAGGTAGACAAAGTTGTCAGTCAAGTTGGCAAAGCTATTTTCCGTTGTCAATAGGACAGAGGGGGAGAGTGGTGAGGGGTCTCAATAGAGGAGGAGAGATTAAAGTGTGACTGAGCTGAGAGGAGCTCAATTCTACCGCTGATATATCGACACACTGCAGAGCCTCATCCAAATCCGTCTATATTTCTCTCTCTCTCTCTCACACACTCTCTCTTTCCCTCTCTCTCTTCTTCTCCCTCTCTCTTTCTCTCTCTCTCTTCCCACTCTCTCTTTCTCTCCGTCTCTCTCTCTCTCACTCTATTCCTTTCTGTCTCCCTCAGCCTCTCTCTCTCTCTCTCTCTCCCTCAGCCTCTCTCTCTCTCTCTCGCAAATGAATAACGTAAGGAGAATTATTGATGGCAGTGTTTCTGAAAGGAGCAGGAGGAACGTACCATCTGGCGGGGGGGGGGGGGGTAGACCAACACAACTTACACTAAAAGAGAACACAGGACAGAAATAACAGCAAACCCAACAGGAGCAAACACACAATAAAACACACCATAAAAAAATATTGTAGCGTTTGGTGGAGAGAAGTTTTGAAAGCTTCACTGCACCTGAGAGACAAAAGGGAAACCCACAGACCCTCAGTGTCCCTCACAGCATCCAGAGAAAACGGACCACAGATTCAAACCCACAGCCAGCAGCTCGCGGTACGAAACATGAGGTTCAAAAAAAGTGAGTACAGGGTCATTCATGCTCCCGAAAGCATGGCGCGGTGTGTACAGTTTACAACACATTTCTAATTAATACAACCACTCATATTTTAAATACATTTCTCCAGTTTGTTGGACTCGATAAGAAGTGCATTCTTGGTGGAGGATGTGGATATATTTATGAATTATTGATGTTATTTATTATTTACACAGAAAATCTATGAAATATGTCATCTGATCCATCAAGAACACACAAACATATATATATATATATATATGTACACACAATACACCTATAAGTAGTTACACATTTCTTGAGTATTACATGAAATAAAAAAAAATAAAAAATAAAAAAAACTTACAAATTGTGTATAAATTACTCTAATAATCAAAATAATCTAGATCAACTAGAATACTCCATAGCCTCATTTCTCTTTTACCTACAACAGGACCTTGGAAAACTGGTGCAAATTTGACATTTCAATAAACTTTGTATGTAACTGTGTTTTTTTTCTTGAGTGAGCAGCTGTGTGTGGAAGATCTCTTTTCATCATGTTCTGCAGAAAAGTCCCTTAATCAAAGCGCACCCTGGACCACACAAGATACTATAATGGCTCCAAGTCAATAACCTGTTTCTGTTTATTGAGGGGAAACCCTGGGGCCTCCACAGTGAGGACATAAGCAAAAATAATGCTTGAATAATAACTACATTTGAAAAACATCACTCTTAGATTTCAACTCTTAGAAATCTAGAGTTACTGTTGTCATTGTGCTACACGTTCAGAACATAATTATACGTAACAGACTATAATTGCACAAATACGTAGTAGGTTACACAATTACTCCCGCATTTGCTTTACATTCTCTATGGACATTTAGGACTTTTTATTTTTATTTTCTCGTCAAAATGTGACAAAATGTGACAAAATGTGAGGTGAAAATTTTACGTCATTTTGTCTGCAAGACAAGACAGGACACAGTTTTACACACATACACATGCAAAACACTTGTTTTTATACACATAATACATATATTCGCTATGTATGATATAGATATATTCAAGTACCTCAAACATCCCTGTTAGTATAACTGTTAACATACAATTGGAAAGTTCATGGGACCATAAAAGGTGCACCACTCAAGATTAATGATAAGGAAGGTAAGAGAGAAGCCAGCAGTGAGAAGTCAGTTGAAAAGAGCTGCAGGACAACCTGGAACACAGCACCCGGGGAGCAGTGTGTGGGGATGGTACCTTGCTCAAGAGTACCTCAAAGGTGCCACTAGCTATCCTGGGATTCGAACCCACGACCTTCTGATCGCAGGGGCAACTCCCTAACCACTAGGCCACCAGGTGCCCCAGTGAAGTGTGAAGGTGGGAGCATTATGATATGGAGTTGCTCCTCAACAAACAGTACTGGGGAATCACACTGGGGAATTTAGGTGAGAAGATTCAAACACAGCTAAAATAACTCCAGACTGGTATCTAAAGAGGGTGAAGGAGTTTGCATGTTCTTGCCAATTTCCTGGCTTCCGTCCCACTGGACGTTTATGGAGCATTTTGAAATTATGAGTCCAGCAGGGGGACATTCGTAACATTGGGGGATTGAAGTACAACACAATAATACACTTCTTACTTCTTATAGTAGATGCCACAAATACGTAAAAAGGTAAAAACACCTTTGTGGCAAAACACAGAGTTTCATGTGGATTTATGTGGCAGCGGGTGGTGGGCAAGCGATTTCGTTTTATTGACCAGGGAGGGGGTGCTGGAGATCTGGGAGGGGAACAATAAGTCGCGCTCTCCCTCGAAAGAGATGATGGTGAGTGATTTCGGTTTGCCTGTTGGGGGTACGTTTCAGTTGTTTTTTGTCGCGGCCGGAAACATTTAAAAGTGTTACCAACGGAAACATCACCAACAGAAACATCAATATATATAATTATGAATAAATATGCACCATATTTATTCATAATTATATATAGAATGAAAGTCAAAAGATGCGATGTGTGAAAATCTGAGGTAGAAATATAGACTGGAAACACATTAGAGAACAACAAAAGTGGCTGAAATACTCTTCTCTCCTCACGTTAAGATTAATACAAAGTGAGGACATGTCCTAATAATACATTAAACACACACACACACACACACACACACACACACACACACACACACACACAGCTGCAGCGCTCCCTCTGGGACACTAGTGAATAGATATATGAGCTGGCTCCAGAGCGGACGGACTTATTCTCCTCCAGCAGTGTGAATCACTCCCCCATTCACACTCTTCCTCACTCGGCACCATAAGAACGAGCCCAGTGTGTCTCTTTTAACACACTCGAACACTAATCCCACGCGTTTTAGTCACAGATCAAGTTTTCCTGTTCTTCCCCTGAATAAAGAGGCTACAAAGGTAATAAGGTAATGAGAGAGAGAGAGAGAGAGAGAGAGAGAGAGAGAGAGAGAGAGAGAGAGAGAGAGAGAGAGAGAGAGAGAGA
>JBBPCZ010000115.1:40036449-40046754 GCA_037974445.1 Brycinus macrolepidotus | reverse complement strand
GTGAGCCAGGCCTTCTCGTCCAACATCAGTGCCTGACCTCATAAATGCTCTAGAGAATGAATGGGCACAAATTCCCAAAGAAACTCCAAAATCTTGTGGAAAGCCTTGTAGCAGCACAGGGGTGCAATGTCATTAAAGTCCCTATTGGTGTAATGGTCAGGCGTCAAAAATCAGTTATGAAATGAAATACATCTTTCAATGTTGTTTTGGTTTGTAAAAAAACAGACAGCCCATAAACACTTGTTGGTTAGCTGGAAAGCAACTGTTAGTGAGCTAGCAAGCAAGCTGCTCGCATTACATTGCCTGATTCGATTGCAAGCCATTGCAGTAATGTTTGTGAGTAAATAATCTGCTCGTATTTAGCCTCTACAGTATATAAGAAATATTAAATATTACAGTAAATCAGAAATATTTGTCAGTGTTATTTTGGATTGAGATGGTCCATTCAAGTAGCTGGCCAGCAAAGATTGACGAGCCAACTCTGACAGTTAGCTATCGATAGCTTTGTGTATTGCCAGTCAGCATGTACCTAGCTGTTGCTTTAGTTTGAGAGTTTAAAAGTTAGCCTTATGCCTCTGCTTCAGTGTAACTTATATTAGAGGCTTTTCCAACCCTTTTAAACCTCAGAATTTTAGAGGCTGACTCGCTTGTAATTCTTAACCAAAGTCCATAACCGCAGCAAAGGTCAAAATCACCATAGTGGAGTTTAAAACGCGGTTGAGAAGAGCAAAACATGAACCTTCCTTGAGGATCAGTTTTTCTGCACCCTGGCTGTTTTTGTTTCCTACCTGTACTCCACCAACCTGCACTGTGATTGGCTAAGAGTTCAACATTTGTAGGCCCGGCAGTTGTCTCAGCCAATCCTGGGGCAAGAGGGCAGAACTTTCTGGAAAACAGATGGGAAAACACTTCAGTCCATTTTAATTTGTTTTTTCACATTTGGCCTATTATTGGTGTGATCGCACCAATAATCGCAACCCCAATTTTTAGCCAAGAGTTTTTACATGCCTGTCTTTTAGAAAAAAGTTTTCCACTATCCCCCTTTTTGCCAAGGGTTTTTGCAGTTTTCTTTTTAGCCATTGTTTTTGCACCCCCCGCCCTCCCCCCCCTTTATTGACCAAACTTTGCACCTCTTATTTTGGCCAAAACATTTTGGAAAATGATAGCAACCATCTAGTCACACCATAGTGACCATGAGAGATACCAGCAACTGTTTGGGAACTGCAGAATCACACTTTGAATTGTCTTGCCTATCATCTCCAATTTAATATTGCATTTTTATGTCATTTAAATTGTATTTATAATTTAAATAAAATATGAATTACACAGCCTAGAACTGACTACTACTACAAATCCTGTAGAAGAATAGGTATTTTGGCCCATAGAGGAATTTTTTTTTCTCTGCAGGCCTGGTTCAGGACGGACTATAACAAAAAAGCTTCCTTGCCCATTAGAGAACATACTACTGAGATGTCAAAATTAATATATCGATAAGAACATGGCTGATAAATGTAAATGACATGTGTAGTGGTCATAGAGATTTTTCAACCACAACATGAAACAGAAAAAATAACTTTGATTTAAACCGAACCAGTACTTTAAGATGTCTATCCCTGTGTTCTTACTCCAACATAATGGCAGTTGAGTCTATATTGATAAGGATGTGGAAGTTTGCTGTTTATTGTCAATGAGTAAATTGCTCTAATATTACTAAAAATTGCTTATAATAATTTCCTAGAAGCAGGTTAGGTAGGTATACAAGAACATTTAAGTTTTTCTTCAAGATCTAAGGGCTGGAGACAGTTTCATGCATTGAGTGTAATATAGACATAGCAATGCATAGCATAACATGTCACCAGGAAGAACACAAATGAAAAGGTCTCCTGACAATGCAAAGAAAACAGGGTAAAAACCTTTAAGATCTTTAACATTTAATATTTGTGTTCAGTAAGGGATGAGTTTCTGCTGAGTCAGATAATATAAAACACTTGTAGATAGTAGTGTATTGTAGACTTGCAGATAGTAGTTTATTGTAATATAAAATAACAAAATATACCCAGGCTTCCACTTACTGGCTTAGTCCTTAAAAGGCTAATGTGTCTTTTTAGGAAGCCTCCCAGCTCACTATTATCCACTAAAACTTTGGAGAAAATTAAGTTAAAAAACCACATTGTTAAGCTTTCTGGCTAAATGAGTTCTTGTTTCATGGCCTGATACAAAATCGTGTGAGAGTATACATGAAAGCACAGACTACATCCAGAGCTATTGCCCACTTATGGGTCATGATTACTGCATAAATAGATTTTTGTTTTTGTTTTTGGAGCTATGCGCAATGGTGTAGCTAATACATAGGGTTGTTAGTTAAAAAATGAAGGGAGATGACCAATCATAGCTTTTTAACCAAAAGTATAGTCCAATATATTTACTTTTGTGCTGAGAGTGGAGGTTAGTGTTGGATAGGCTGCCCAGAGTACTGAGTAATGCTGCACTGATTTATCTCACCAGCTACATGGTCTACATGATCTGCAAGTATTAACGCAGGAGAAGAGTTAAGCTGGATCGCAACTGTGACCTTCTAGGCCTCCTTAGACAGCAAGGCCAATCTGCTGGTGACTTTGACCCAACGCTGACCTTTTTTTGCGTAAACCATAATCATGAACGCTTTATCACCCACTAAAAAAGTCTTCCTACTGCCTCGGGCTCTCTTCAATTTAAATGATAGGTGGATTTTTATGTAAACTTCATGTTGACCATGCTGAGGTCACCATGAGTTTAACGATCCTATCATGACCTAATGCAAGTGCCCGCAGCTTTATAGAGCACCATGCAGGTATTGCCATTTGACTCTGGTCATGGTCACTGTCCTTCTCAAGGCCACTCCTCTGGGACGGTGGACATGTTGTACATGTGTAGTCTATTCTTTGACTCTGTCCTTCTCTTGTTCTCCTTGGCTATAGCAGATAAGGGCACGGTGTTGCCCTGGCCTTTATTTTATACTCCTGACAACAGGTCACCTATGACCTGCTAAATGCCTGCCTACTGCTAAGGAGAAAAAAAAGGAGAATATCTGCCATTCCACACGGCTAATCAACATGTCCAACTCCTTTCATAAAGCAGCGTGAGACGCATGGGCAGAGGAGACCATGCAGAGTTGTAGAATGTGGCAAAATGACAACTTATGGGGCTTCAAGCTGTGAAAGGTAACAGATTTAGGTCCATAACATAAAATATTTGGCCAATCTATTTGGTATACAGCAGCATGAATAATGAAACTCAAGCAAAAAAACACTTTCTAGATTCCACATCAGCTGTTTCTGCATTCTGCTTTGCGCTCAGGTGCCGGGCAGAGTTTTGTCAAGGGACCCGGTTTTCACCTTGAATAGAGCGACAAGGTGCTGTATCCACAGCCTTGTTAGACAGATAAATGGCTGTATAACTCGTGAGCATTTGGGAATATCATCATTACCGCCTCACTTTAATAACCAGACAGTCTATTCCCACACCATACTGCAGTGTAGTTTACTAAGCTTGTTATGAATTATTAAATCTTGTGTTTTTTTTTTTTAAAGCATAACTAATCTTTCACTTGGTAAAGGGCCATGTTAATGCTGAGGGGGAATGATGTTAACGAGACCTTAAATTAACGTTTACAAGTGAAAACTTTCTCAGGAATGCAGTAGATACACAATTCATTATGGTCAAGAGCTGCTTGTCTCCATGTACCCTGAATTGTTACTGGTAGCTTTGGATGGACACACCTGTTCATGACATTTTCTCTGTAATGAGAGGGTAAAATTGATATGACATAAAATGTCTGTGGAGGTTAAATTAAATCTTAAATTAAAGATGAATTTCCAGTTTATCTTTAATTCCAGTTAATATTAAAGAAATCTATCACCATTTCTAACTACACATTCAGAGAAAAATCCAAGTGCACAAAGTTTCCTTTGGTTAATTTATGTTATTTTCAGTGGTGGAGAATGTGTGCAAACCAGTCCCTCAAGTATACGTGCTCTATTTACATTTTTACTAAAGTGAAAGTTCAAAAATACATGCTTTAAAATTAATTTAAGCAAAAAGGAAAAGTATTGCACTTCTTGTGTATCTTCAGTTTTAGAAATGAATAAAATTTCACTCCCCATCCAAACTCTTGGAATGTCATATATCTGTTTTAGAGATTTCCAACACAACATTACAGTATTTTGAAAGTTTGTCAGAGCTGCATGCTGCCTAGTTACAGTTGCTAAGCAACAAACTGACATTCAATATTTTAGGGGTGGGGTTAAGTGAAAGGTGACCTATGATTGGTTTGATTTAAGTGCATTATATTCTTTCATGGACAATCAAGTTTTTACTTCACAGTATCTTGCAGACAGTAGTGAACCAAAATGTATGATATTTTATGGTGGATTGGAATGGTGTGAAAAAAGAAAAGCACAAAAAAAGTACATCTAAGGCTGTTAATTTTACATATCAAAACAAACCGCCTGGGGGGTGGTGTAGTTTGATGCACATTTGGCTTAACCAGGGCAACCTCATGTGAAATCAATGCACAAGTACTTGACTAATGAAGGGTCTTCACATGTTACAGAACTCACTCATTCACATTCACTCACTCATTCACCTATAGCAGGCTGCAACTTCTCCACAAGGGGGTGCCATTAGCAGTCAAAACCTTTGATGTTTCTCAAATGCAATGCTTCACATCAACGATGCTGCAACCTTTTTAGTAATGCATATTTTCATGTGTGATTAATTTAAAAATTCACTTGTGTAAATCCATGTCATACCATACTGAATTCTTTGGTATCACATGTGATCTCTGAAAATTTTCTCTTATACCACACTTGAACTTGAAATTACATCATATGTAATACTATTCACATGTTCATGTCATGTTCATTCAGATTTTCTGGAAGGGGGTATGACCTGTACATGCCATACATTTCATGTATAATAAAAAACACAATAATAAAAAAAACAAAAAAAACAAACAAAAAAACATCATGCACTGTGTGTAAATTATGGCACATATCTATTGGATGATTAGGAATAAAGAAAATGACACCTTTGTATAGCACTTGGTTGCTCATTGTTGTGACTAGTTATCTATCATGTTTAGCCTGTTTCTCTCGGCTGCTCCCTTGGATTGCAGTGTCCAAATCCAAATCAGTTGGGAGGTACTGTGACACACTCACACACACACACACACACACACATATGCACACACACTTTTTCTTTCTCTGTCTTGACGCCCCCCCTCCCCTATCTCTCCCTTCCATGCACTGAAAAACCCACACAAAACCTCCGAAGGGATGGAGAGGAACCTGTCCATAGACAACAGCATAATGGGTTTACAATCATTCTGATGAATATTTCATTGTGTGTGCATACAGCAGCATGTTGAAGGTTCAGATCTCACACACACTGTGTGTGATGCAGAGCTAATACACGCAGCCAAACTACTGAGCGCATCTTTTGCTCTCTGCCTCCTCCACATTGCCCCAGTGAAGGAAATAGTATTTAATCTGAGAATCCAAATGAGAAATCACTGATAAATTATTGATGCTGTGTGTGTATGCCTGTGTGTGTGCTCGCGTGGTTCGGTGTCACCAGAGACCACTGTGTTGCCCTTGGTAGCAGAGAATCTTGGATTACACACACACCCTTGAGTCTGCCAGCATCATCTCTATACAAACGGTAGCGGCAGCGCTCTCACAGAGACACACACACACACGCACCCTCATAAACACACCATTA
Organism: Brycinus macrolepidotus; assembly: GCA_037974445.1. Taxonomy (NCBI): domain Eukaryota; kingdom Metazoa; phylum Chordata; class Actinopteri; order Characiformes; family Alestidae; genus Brycinus; species Brycinus macrolepidotus. The sequence goes on along the minus strand of JBBPCZ010000115.1, from coordinate 40,040,994 downwards.
GATTATGGAAATGAAAGCAGGGAGCATCTATTCCAGTTTAATTCCTTTAGGGAAGCATTTAATTTAAACTAATAAATAAATAACAGGGCTGCATCAGGTGTTTTGTGAAGGGTATTGTGTAAATGTAGTGAGGAGAATGGAATAATAATCGCAGCATTTGATGAGGAAAGTTCACTCGACTGACACTCAGCAGTTCATTAATGTCCTTTAGAGATTCTCAGTGGATGATTCTGCTCAGTATGTCGAGCACTATGTAGATCAGCAGAGACTCAGACTGGCTACACTAATGAGATGATGCTGCATGATTAAAGCTACATGTGGGGGAAGTTCTACTGTCACAATCAGTGACCTTCAATCTCGCCAAACTCACACTGACAGACGGTTTGTTTAGAGCAATTTGGAGAAGATCTAAATACACACTACTGGTGTGTCCAGTCCAGTCTGAGGGCAGAGAAACATCAGACCTGTAATTGTAAGTACTGAGAAGGACGTCAGAATCCTGAAACCACTGGGGTGCCACCAGATAGTCTCAAATTAATCCCTGTGGGAACACAGATGTGCAGAGCTGGGGCTGGGTGACCTGGGACACTGAATATTTCCGATGATACGTGATTATAAGTAATACTGTATTATTTGGCTATTTTAATGAATTTCTATAAATGCTAGATTTAGGTTGAGAAGTTTATTAGGAAATTAATGAGGTTTATTAGGTTATTAAGTTCATTTGTAACCACTTTAAAATAAGACTGCCTACTTAAAAGGGTTCATGAATGATGTAAAACCATTGTAACTATGGCTATTATTAAGTTATATACACTTCAACATAATTTGTAAGCAGTTACTGCCCATCAATAGTAAAGCAAGCTGTTATACCTGATGAATATGTGATGAAGTTAACAGCTAAAATGCTGACTGATGGAAAAGACAAAGGAATTTCCTAGCAGAACATCACCCAGAGCATCAAACCACCTCCAGCTGTTTGCTTTCTTCCCATTTTGTATCCTAGTTCCATCTCTTCCTCAGTCAAGCAATGCACACACACACGGCCATCCACTTGATGTAAAACAAACCATGTTTCATCAGACCAGGCCACCTTCTTCCATTGCTCCTTGGTCCAGTTCTTATGCTCATGTGTCCATTGTAGGTGCCTTCAGTAGTGGACAGGGTCAGCATGGGCACTCTGACCAGCCTGCGACTGAGAAGCCCCATGTACAGCAATCTGTGATGCCCTGTGTGTTCTGACACCTTTCTACCAGAGCCAGAATGAACTTTTTCAGCAATTTGTGCTACAGCAGGTGTGGGATCAGACCAGATGGACTAGCCTTTGTTCCCCATGTGCATCAATGAGCCCTGAGTGCTCATGACCCTGTTGTTGGTTCACTGGCTGTCATTCCTTGGACCAGTTTTGGTAGGTACTGACCACTACATACCAGAAACCCCTAACAGGACCTGCTGTTTTGGAAATGCTCTCACCTAGTCTTCTAGCCATCACAATTTGGTTCTTGTCAGAGTCGCTCAGATCCTTACGCTCGCCCATTTTCCATTGCTTCCAATGCATCAACATGAAAAACTGACTGTTCAATTGCTGCCTAATAAATCTCACACCTTGACAGGTGCTACAGTAACGAGATAATCAATGTTATCCACTTTCAATGTTGTGGCTGATCAGTGTATATCTTGTACAGATTTGGTAACTCAGTGAGTTATTTCAGTGTTTTATACTAAATTTGTAAAGATTTACGGTCGTTCATATCAAACAAGAATGAGCTAAACTGATTAGCTAGCTCGCTGTCTCTGTTGTTTTCATCTCTCTGCTTTGCATGGATAAATGAGTGATTGAGGACATGCTTCCTCACTTGAATGTTAACATTTATGTGTTTTTGGATATTTCTCTTTGTTGAAATGCTATTTGCTATTTTAATATCTTTCTTTTTTTCATTACTGGGGTGTTACGTGATATTGCCCAATTTCACATCCGTCATGTACATTGTGAAGTAATGATACTGAACATCGCTGTTTATTCTAGTCAGTTCATTACATAAATCCATGATTTATTTCTAGGAATTGTTATTTTTGCCAAATCATAAGGTTTTTCAACATAGCCGTTGCATTACCGACAGAGACTGGAGATCTTTTCCTCCCAGTTCTTGGCTGTTTTGGTTTCTGTCTTGTGGTTTTATGTTTTTATAATTAAGAGGTGACACAACTTCTAATTGCCAGATCTTCCCAGTTTTATGATGAAATGTTTTGTTTAAAACACTGCAAATCTTTTATGCCTGACACTCTACATCTTGTCCAAACAGCAAGTGATGCAAGCGAGCGACAACAAAAAAGCACCCCATTATAATCAAGGAAGCTGTCTACACCAGCCTAACGTTCCAGCTCAACAAAAATAGGCTACAGCTGTTAAACTGACAAATATGGATGAGGAAAAACTAATCCCTGAATTCGAGAAAAGAGAGCTGTGATAACCAAATTGCTGAATTGCTGGACATTTTGGGTTGTCACACCAATATTTTCTCATTTTTACAGCATGATGTTTTATTTGCCATTGTATGTAAATATGTTACATGCATATTAAGGGTTGAGCCGATCCGATTCTCAGTATTGGTATCGGTACCGGTCTGATACAGGGCAAAATCAGTGGATGGGATATCAGAAAAAACCTAAAGTACCACATACATGCTTAACTAAACTTTACAACATACCATAAAGAGATGTGATTGAACTCAGTCAGGACACGGGTAACACAGATAAACAGCAAGACTGTTTCCCATTTGGCTCATTACACTATTAGTGCGCTACTGTATTTAAGAATTGAAATGTAGGGTAAGATTAGGTTAAACAAAGTGCATCCAGACAAATGTATAAATAACAGTTTAGTTGTTGAAGAGAGGGGAAAAGATGGTATCAGATTGGTATCAGTACTAGTGGATACTCAGGGTTTTAGTACTGGTATCAGACATAGATAAGTGGTATCAAGCCACCCCTAGTCAAAAAATTAAAAAAATAAACTATTTTCTAAGTAAGACACACTACCAATTTATAGTTAAAGTTTCAGGCTGGTTGATATGTGTATATTTTGGCTTGACATTTCCAGTGTAGGTATCTTGAATGTTTTGAACGCTTGCTTGCTGTGAAAAGTGTCAGAATTCCACAGCAATGCTGTAGAATTGTACTGCCATGTAAAAGAGTAATGTATTGCTTGTACATAAATGAGCCATTTTACCTGAAATTTGCAAACAAACAAGTAAGATTTACAAGCAAGCAAATAAATAAATGTGTTCTTTTCTACATGAAAACATATTCACCCATAATTTTCAGGTGGGCTGTGTTCAGCACAGATTTTCAGACAAGCTGCACATTTCACAGCCGGTATGATGCATTCCCCTATTTAAATGATACGACAGTAAGTGTTTCTCACTGTTTCTCTCTCCTACATTCATTCTTTCTGATGACACTTTTTCCTATAGTTCCACTTTCCTCTATCAGTGCAGGAATCACAGAGCTGTTTCCGTAGAGCCGACCACATCCTGCGCTACGCTTCAGGCAAGAAAAGCTGCAATCCAGGGCTGCTTTGCATTAATCTTCCAGCAACACATCCTCCTCGCACTCTCAGGGTCATGCTCTATCATTTCAGCCACATTCACCTGTGTAAAGCAGCAGCTTATCAAGCGCCGTGCCAAACCAGCACAGTGAGAGGAAGGATAGGGTGAAGTTATGCCTCAAATTTGGCACAAAGCTCACACAAAGCTCCCTTAATTTATCAGTCCTGCGCTACACACAGTCACACACGTGTATTCAATAGGAGATAAGGCTATCGCAGTTCAATTCAATAAACATTTCAGCTATCACAATTCAGCAAACATAGTATAAGCAATCAACAAATAGATAAGCCCGCTGACTGAACGAGGGTCTTTCCTCTGGGGGCCGAATCCAGAGCCTAGATGAACTGTGTGTTTACAGCGTGCAAGAGGAACAATCAGAAAACAGTGGAGCAATTTCAGCGGCCCAGGCTTCACAGGAAATCAGGCTGGTGTGAGGATCGAAAGTCACATGAATTATGCAGCAGGGGCACCTGCGCGTCTGCCTCTGGAAGTGTCCAGAATCTGGGATATTTTACATTTTATCAGGAGCAGTCTGTCAAAACAACGTTTTTTTTTTGCTTTCTTTTTTTTCCACCATCATAGCAGCAGCTGAATCTGAGAAAAAACATCAGAGTGTCAGAGTTCCACAGTGAAGCAGTATGTATATGCGAACCGAAAATGATTCTGTATATGTCCTGGAACAAACTTGTCTCTGCTGTCCTGAGTAGCCCTTCAAAGCCAACTCAAACCTGGAACAGGAGCTTTCGCCTACACACAGAATCTCTGTTCTTAAAGTTTAAACCTTCATACCATTAATTGGTCTGAAGAAGCAGAAGAGTTTATTGATATAAACACTCTGAGGCCACTTTATTACCTACAGCTACACTATATGGACAAAAGTATTGGGACGCCTGACCATTACACTAACAGGGACTTTAATGACATTGCATTCAAATAC
>JBBPCZ010000115.1:39987090-40000870 GCA_037974445.1 Brycinus macrolepidotus | reverse complement strand
GTACTGAAACATTGAACAGTTGGACATGTGCATTCAAACGTTTAGGGAAGGTCACATTAAGTTCACCTGTAAAGGTTGTAGTGCATTTTAGGTTCATCCTGGCATTTCACCCGAAAGCTGAATATCCCTAACTGCGCGCGCGTGTGTGCGCGCGTGTGTGCGCGTGTGCGTGCGCGTGCGCGTGTATTAAAATGTTAATTTGCCAGTCCTCCTCAGCATGCTCTCTCACCTCTCTGATAGGAGTGGCTCCTCCATCTTTCGTAGCGATTAATGCAGGTACAACACTGTACAAACTGACCACAGCGGGAGAAGCGGTGTCTTGGAACTCTCTGGCTGTTTTGGGCGTTTTGGCCGTTCTCTCCATCCTCCCAGTGTACTTCCAGAAGAAACTGCAGCAGAAGCTGGAGTGAAGCTCTCCCCTCTTCTCGTTAACCGGGGAACAGTGTGGGCCTCAGTCATTAACTTCACTCTGCTTCACCTCGTCCTCACATCGCAAATCTTTTTTTTTTTTTTTTGGTCCACATGGTTGATGAAAAGGGCCCCAAACTGTCAAAGCTCTGACTGGCCCTCACTCATCCTTTTTTCTTTCTGTTCTTTTTTTGTCCTCTTAGATTGAAGATTTGTAGCCATAATCAAGTTTTTTTTTTTTTTTTATGTTCTTTACGTGTGTTTTTAGGAACCTTGAGTACTAATTAATGTCATATTAACCTTTTGTGGTTTTTATCTTTTCAGTGTAACTATAAAAGCAATACCTTGGAGGAGTTTTTAAGGTGTGTTGCCTTGACAACACAAAAAGTGCATCTGTTTTCTTTATCCTCTGTGTTTCATAAAGGTAAAATAATTATAATTTAAATGAAACCTACTCTTTAATATCTTTTTCCAAAATGAGAATGTGCCATCAAGCATGCTCTTAGACTCTAATAGAAATGCAGATATATTTAGAAGCCTTAATGTAGGAGAATGGGCATTATGGGGCTCCTGAAGGCTTCGAGGTGATGGTGGTTTTGGGGCTGGATGATGCTCTGAACAGTCTAATGCTATGCCAGCTTGGTGCCCTGTGTACTGCTGCCAACTACGTGTAGGAGGTGCTGGTCCTCCTGGCTCTTTTATCCGAGAAGTCTCTCCACTGCCGTTGCGTTTTGTCAGAAGGTGATGTGACTTTCGACACCGATGAGTTGTACTTTTCAAGATGCCTCCTGTGTTTTGTAACTTCCGAGAGTGGTTGTTTGGTTTCCTCTCTAATGCATTACGTCTTAAAGTGGGAGAGTATTGGAAAGATCAAGCTGTAGTGTAATCGCTGACTCACAAACCCCTGTTCACATTTATTCAACAGCCTTCAGCTATGAAGACGGAAGAGAAGAGTCTTATTTTGCGGTCTTAACTAGTTCAATACAAAAGACTTTTTTTGTTGTTGTTGAAAGCCTGTGTAGCCCACTTGCTTTGTGTGAGAAACTCCACCTGTCCCAGCACATATTGGATCTGTGTTTTTTTTAAAGATTTGTTTTGTTTTTACAGGCTTTTAGGAAATGAGTAGTGTCTCTATGATGAACAGCCTTATTTGCACTGAATCTCTGCCTGTAAGGGGGGCCATGAGGAAGAGTGGTATGCCACATCGGTAGAAGGCGGATACCTCATTTAGTGTGATTTCATGTCACACAGTTGTGTCCTTGTTCATCAACACTGTTCATTCCACCATCGCCAGGCGCTATTTGGTCTTCGTCTGTTTTTGTCTTTTTGGTTTCTATCCACAACCACAGCTCAGAGACACACTGATATCTCACTGTAGACTGAAAACGGTTTAGGAACTGGTAACAAGTTCACCAAGTTGGTCTAACTGGTGCCATTCGACATCTCATCTCATGGTTGTGTTACATGTAATTTTTTTTTTTTTTTTTTTTTCCTGCTGTTTCTCATGATTTGGATTCTTTCCTCAATCAGTATTACACTGAATTGGTGAACTGCAGTATGTTCTTCATATAAAAATGCTATAAATTGACAGGTTTTCTTTTTGAATGTCAAGACAAAATGTTGTATAATGAAGATTATTTATTATGAGATGATTAAAAACAAAGGTCTCTCTTGACTTGTGTTTTATCGATTCAGCGGAAATTATGCGAGTGAATGTTAAATTGGTTTTTGTTCGTCCTGGATTTTGGTCTCACCTTCACGAACATGATAAAAAAAAAAAAAAAATCTTTCAGGGTATAAATGGTTGGTATCCTTCCACCCTGCCTTTGTTCAAAAGTTTGGGTTCTCTTACCTTTGGTCGATCACCTTAGAAACCAGCAGTGTTACCATAGCAACTGCGCAACATCACTTTGCTTTCTGTTTAGGCAATGCATCCCGACAGTTGCAGGTAAACTGCATTGTGTCCGAACGTTCTTTTCTGACACCAGACTTCTTATTTTCTTATTTAAAATAGATTAGTTATTGAAAGATACAAATATTAGTGTGCCATTTAAAGTCATTCTTGGTTCACAGTTGGAACGTACGTACCATGTTGTGTCTTTGAGAGTACAGTTCTGTTGTAGAGAGAAAAACTGACCAGAGCAGTTCCCTTTCTTCTCTGACTGTGAGAAAAAATGTACAAAGACAAGAGATAATGCGCCATAATCCAGTCAAGGGATAGACATACAGTGCATTTGGACAGTGTAAGTGTAAAGTGACCATTTGTCATATGTGATCACACCACAGCACACGGTGTGAACAGTGTGAAATTCTTTCTCTGTGTTTAACCCATTCACCAAGTGAAGCAGCGGGCAGCCAGGAACACAGCGCCCGGGGAGCAGTGTGTGGGGACGGTACCTTGCTCAAGGGTACCACAGTGGTGACACTAGCAGTCCTGGGATTCAAACCCATGACCATCTGATCACAGGGCCAATTCCCTAACCACTAGGCCACCAGCTGTCCCTGGTGATAGAATCTGAACAGTTTTATGGATCTGTGCTCCAGCATACCGGTGCTGAACTGAAACACTACTCAAAAGGGGAACTCCATCAATTTTTCAAAAGTTTGACTAAATGAATTCATTGAGTTCTTTTGAAGTGAAATGATGCACTGTTCAGAAACCTACTAATGTACATTTCTGTATAATGGAAGTGATACGAACCAGGGGTCTATAATATAGAGCATTGCTGTCCACAGAAAACAACATATCTACGTTTTTTTTTAAAGTTTTTTGGTTTTTTTGAACACACCTGCACTGAGTTTTTTTTTAACACACCTGCACTGTGTGAACATTTCGTAAATCGACCAAAAGAAATGCTTCACAATGGCTTGGAATAAAAATGATGTACTTTAGCCTCCTCCTGTAATTTGACCCTTTTGGAGACACTGGCTTTCCTCTGGCCAGCCTGTGTGGCCAGTTTTTGTATGTATTGTTGATAAAAGTGGTACCTGGGAAAATGAGCTTTCTTTGGGGACTGTTTTGTCTCATAACAACATGCATGTACCTCTCCGCAGTGACTGCATTTAAAAAGTTAATGTTCAGTCAAAATCTTGTTACGAAACGATAGTAAATCTTTTGTATCTCAGGCTTCAGACCAAAGTATTAACTGTTTTGTGTCATACCTTTCTGTGAGGAGGCTTTTACAGACATTAAACTCTTCAGATGTCTGGTTCCTATCACAATGACTGGGAGGAGTTCTGACTCAGCTCTAGAGCGAAGCAGTACATATTAAGCCATTCAGAAGGACCTTGTTCAAATCTTACCTAATTAATTATGTGCAACTATAAAAAAAAAATGGTGGAATTCCCCTTTAATTTAAAAATAATATTTAAACCATTGATATTTACTGTATAAATATAAAGAGACACTGTGGGCTATGTTTTCTCTCACACACACATATATATAGATGAAATATAGATTGTATAATATTATTACTATATATTACATAATATTACATAATATTAGTATGTAATATAGAGTATTATATATGAAACCCATTATATATCCATATATACACACACACACACACACATCTATATATCTGGCAACAGTTAGAATAAACAGTAAACTTCAGTCTGACTAAAAAGAGATATGTTTCACCCTCTGTTGCCAATTGTGATTTGTGTGACTGGGCTACAGTACCATGTATGATTTTCTTGCACATTAAGATCCTGATAAAATACAGAAAAAAGGTGAAAATTACAATGATTTTCAAAACGAACACAATGATGCACAGGCAATGAGGTTTAACTCCATCGCTTTTGACGGATTAGATTTCCCCACTGGACTGTGTGCAGAAGAGAGATAAGTTCATATCTGAAAATCAATCAGTTTGAAATTCCATGGTCTACCCCCGTGCTAATAAAGCAGTGATTTACAGGTACAAGTTGCCACTAGCTGCCTGTGATGTGAGGGCAATATTTATCTTCACAGGGAACACGTTTGCTAAAATGAGCTAAACTTAGTTATGGGGTGCGCAGCCTCTATACCTCTGTGCGCAGTAAAACATAACACTGTAAATATCACAGTATGACAGTGTGAACTGTCTGAATATCACAGCAATTATGCAAATTTTCAATTAGATTAATGTGAACATGTAATGTGACCTCCTCAGTTAATTAAATTTGAAATGAAGGTCTCTCAAAACTCCTGCTGTCTCTGTGAGCAAACCCACTGCGCCGCTCAACACCGCCACGTCTTCGTTAACATAATCAAAAAATCCACGTGAAGGTTTGAGGGTCAAGCAAAATCAGGCAACACCCCAAAAACTGGAGTGTTGTCTTGGATTGTACACCACTTACAATAAAACCTGACCGCTTGTTTTTTCTAAAAACCTTCTTTTCTGTAACTTCTTCCTCTACTGGTCAGGATGTGATATACTTCTCTCGCTCTGACCGATCTGAAATAGCAGCAGACACATATACAGATCTTCACATCTTACTGCTGAATGAGCTCCTGTGTTTTTTGTAGGTCACCTCCCTGTAGATGGTGGACTCGCTGCCTGTTCTACAGTGCTCTGAACCTCAGAGTGCTTCCTGTCCAAACGCTCTGACAGATTAAGAGCAGTCATAAATTTATGTCCCACTGGAGAGCTTTTCCACTTCTAAAACATTAGGGCAGCGTGGCTCGACCACTCTGTCCAACATAAATCTTCAGATTGACACATCACCACCCGGAAAACCTCCGCAACAGCAACAACGCGTCATGGGAAGCGCAAGAAATAGCCACCAGATGACCTGACCACTGCCGTGCATCCGGGGAAAAAAAAAATTGAAATAATCAAGACTTGAGTTTTGCTTCTGCAACCAGTTGCCTCTGAAGCTGCAACTGCTTTACAATTGCTTTTTTGGTTCTTGCCCATAGACTCTGGAACACTTTCTTATTTCTTATAAAGTCGTCCCCCACAATACATATTTTTTACTCACACAAAAATAAAAGCCTATTTATTCTCTCAGGCATTTGAATCTATTTAAAGACTATGCACCCGGTCATCTGTTCTGTCTTGGTTTATTTTTTTCCCTGCCATCAGCTCCTGTTATCTTATGAGATTATTTTTTTCATGCTATTTTCCTTCACTGAAATTATTGTGCAGTTTTTTCTAGCCATTAGTGGGGTTTGTTTTTTTGACCTCTTTTTCATATGTTTAAATGTGTTTAAATGTGTATCTATTTGATTTTATTTTATGGTGCAGCGCACTGGCATTCTTTTAAATGTACTATAAACAAAAGTAATAATATGATATGATACAAAATCATTTTTGTCTGCCACAAGCACTGAATGAAAAACATGCGGAAAGAGATGCTGATAAAGTCACTTAATGTAAATAGATAATATGCAGAATACAGTAAAGCTGTACTTCTAAAACATGGCAACTCATAGCACATTAACGATACAGGCACAGCTACAGATCAACAGATGTTTAATACGTTGGGGTCAGTCAGGTGAGGCTCAGATCAAGGCGTCAAGAAGTCAGGTGATGAGAAAATGGTCAGTGGAGCTCAAACCTCCAGACAGTCAAATTATCCACAGATCATTAAACTCTGGAGCCTTTGAGAGTGAAAGGAGCTCTGATGTTGTGTGATTAAGTTAGAAGGAAGCAGCAGGAGGACCTGTTCATACCCGGCATACAACATAGACAAAAACACTAATCATGGTTAAAGAAAACAAACTAAACAATTGCCAATCTCTCTCTCTCTCTCTCTCTCTCTCTCTCTCTCTCTCTCTCTCTATATATATATATATATAAATATGTATATTTTTATATACATATAGATAGATAGATAGATATAGATAGATAGATAGATAGATAGACAGATAGATAGATAGATACATAGATAGACAGATTAAAGCAAGCTTTAAAAAATATATACTTTTTAGGGTGACTTGCTTTAAACAGGCTCTTTGACTAATTGCAACATCAGTAACCAATTCAACACCTCGGCAGTGAGCCCACGGCACTCTACGTTACCCGAGTATTAACACCAATGGCTTGTTTTTCTCATTCACTTGTATCATTTATTTATACTCCACTTTTCTCAGTGACCCTTCGTGCTGCTCCATTGTGCACAATGCTCCACCAGTATTTTGTTTCTTGCCCACATTAGATTGTATTTAAATACTTAAATTTATATATTTATTTAGATTAACCTCAGCTTAAGCAATTGCCTTGCTGTTATTTTGAGCTTATTTTTGTGATAGAATTACCTTGTCTTTGCTTTTCTTAGGTGTAGCTGTTATCTTTAGCCACTATTCCCTCCTAAATAAGGCCTACCTTGTTCTTAGCATTACCTGTTTGCTCTGTTAGCTCTGACAGAAAAGATTCTGAAATGTGTGGTGATTTTAATGTGCAGTTTACATCAGGGCATCTTTGTATCTTTGTGAACAGAACGTCTGAGCCTAAGACTAACTGAAATAGACCAAAAATTCCCCTGGAGTGTATATCTCACACCCTTGGAGAAAAGTGTTTGATGTGGTAACTGGAAATTTGAGAAAAAGCTTTCATCTCAAAAACACAAAGAACTACTCCACCCAAAAATGCTAGAACTACTAACAATGAATGAGAGCTGAGACTATCTGTACAAGTTTCCTTCTTTTCCTTGTTGAAAACGCATTTTCAGTTTGCATTGCCATTTCTTTCTATGATGCGTATGAACCTTGAAGGCCAAACATCACTCCTGCTTTAGTTACTCAAGGATGCTGCTGGAGACAAACAAGCAGGGCTGATAGGTAAACACAGTGGAGAGATCCTAATGATAGATGATGCTCAAGCGGCAGTTTGCAAAGACATGCTGGCCCTGTCCAAACGCACACAAAGTTAAGTGGTCGATCTTGGGGAAGCATAATCATAGCAAATGTCTTAATGTCCTTTGACCAGTTGAATGAGATTTAAAGACTGAGAAGGCTGCTGTGTGTGTGTGTGTGTTTGTGTGTGTGTGCTGTTGGTGGGATGAGCAGTGTGTTTCCACAGTGGTGTGTGGAGAAAGCATCATTGAAAGGGTGGGGGCTGTGTGATGAACTTACCTGTGAGCTGTGGCAGTCGCCTGAGACAGAGAGGTCAACACAGAGACCAGATAAGAAAGAGACGACATTTTCCACCTCATTTCCACTGATGGGCTGCAGAATATAAAAAGATGAAAAATAAGAAATAAGAAGAAAAGAAGTCATTCCGGTTCCCATTCATAACTAGGCTCCTCACAGAATATGCAGCAATGACAGAAGTACCGACCGGGAGAGGATTTTAATGAGACTGGATCTTCTGCTCAAGACACTGTGCACCTTTTAGCTACTATAGCTCAGCTGGCATCTAAAATGATTACATTTCTGCACTCCACACACACACTTAGCTCTTCCCTCTTTCCAAGTCCTGCATGTGGCGATGATTAACTGTTATATATTTATTTTGACTGTTAAACTGACACTAGAGGCTTGCAGAACTCCCATTTTTATAAAAACACTCTGGTTTTCATTTTCCATTGTAAACATTCTTTGATACATTTAGTCTATAGTCTGTGTCTATTGTTTATTTATACTGTTTATTTAACTGATTCTATTTTCTGTTTAAAACATGCAGTTTAGAGTTACATTTCACGGCACACTGTACATGTATAACTGTTTGTGTGACAAATAATAAATGTCTTGAATCTTATTAACACATTTTTCAGCTACTCATTCAGCCCCTTATAAATGCTGTTAGAGCAAAACTGTGCCTGACTATGTTTTGTTGTTCATTTTTACACTGAGATGACAGTATAAGTTGCTGTGTGTAAATTTTATGAGGAATGGACTAATGGAAATGGTCCAAAATGACTTTAAACAAAATTTCTTACATTGAAAAATAAGAATATTTTTCCCTCTCTTTTAAAGTTAGTGGTTTTTAGAGATTTACTTATTTCACTATTTTCATGCTTTTCACCAAATGGATGAATTAAAACACCAACTGATCTCATGCTGTGAATCAATGACAGGCCATCTGGGCATATAACAAAATAAAGAATTTATTTTTATTTCACTGATATATATAACATGTATAACATATATTTTTGTTTAAATTTTGCATGCATCAACAAAAGCCCTGGCAAACACTATAAAGTTGAATAGGTCAGGGCCTACCGCAGTATATTAGCATAAAATCGCCCAAGGTAAGCATGTAATTTCTCTGCACATTCATAAATCAGTGCAATCTTTTGAAATCCCATGTGCTTCTCAAGCAAGAGCAAAACATTGTCACATTAGCAGAGGAAAACAATGGAATATTCCATGTCATGCCAGTCTAGATTAAATCCTTTGAAAAAAAAAGAAAAGGAGAATGAAACAAAGCTGTAAGTATTGCACAAGTTTGCAGCATCCTTGCAAAGACTGTCTTCTGGAGTTGATATTTCATTTCAGTGTAGAATACATATTATGTAAAACAACGTGCAGTTGACATCTTTTTTAGACTAGGTGAACAGTAAAGCGGCTAATAAGGCAACGGTAAAACAGCCGTGCAGTTCACAGAGAAGTCTTGTGTTTATCTTAGCAATAACAAAGGGCTTTGTGTCAGGAGGGTTTGTAATCAGCATCTAGTTCTGCTCTCTTTTTTCCACTCCTATCTGACAGCGGCCGGCGGGATTATGGATGTAAGCGCCTCTCAGCCTGTCATTCCAAAAACAACCTCCCAACATTTGCCATTTAATTATTAACCTGCCAATTCTGTCCTGCACTAGCCAGGAGGGAGGCCTTAGCTAATCCACCTTTTGGGTTCATACTCACTGAACATCAAACCCGAGTCCGTGTTTGTGCTAACCCCATAACTGTGTCTGTGTGTGTACGTTTTTCTTCCGCGTCCAACTTGGACGAGGACGATCAGTGTGTTTTCGATGTAAATCCCTATACTGGCCGGCTTCTGTCCCGTTGCGCCAATCAGACTCCCTTGTAACCATCACCCATCCGCAAGGGAACACAACACTGCCTTGATTGATGGCCCTATTTTTTCATATGTCAGTCATAATTTGAGTCATGGTTTCGGATGTGAAAAAGAGAATCTGTAGCAGATGCTATTTACAGTTGAATGTACAGTTGAATATGCTAATTAAAAAGAAAAGACAGTATTCAAAAATGGTATTTGGCAGATTAGAGAGACTCTAAATCTAGCATTCTTGCTGTCAAGCTCGATGGTATGTTTTGACTTCAAAACCTAAAAATAATTCCTGTTCAAACACTGATCAGGTCTATGTATATTAGAATGAACAGGTAGACAGCCAGTAATTTTCCTATTAGCTCGCATGGCACGGAGTGTGTCAGATGCATCATCCTCTGTGTGTCTCTGTATCAATCTCATTGACAGCTTATACTGGTGCAAACAAGGTGTTCTGGCATCTAATATTAATCATAGTTTGTATAATAAACAGCAGCGTTGTTTCATCTCTGCACACCTCCAAAGCAAAGTACTCCATATTAAGGCATGAAACAGTCTGAGGCCAGCTGCAGTAACAATCTCTCAAGCCAATTAGTCATGGTTTGTGTTAGTACCACAAGGTTTGAGCTCTAAAGATTTGGAACTGGACCACAAGGCAATGGGTGGTATTGAAATGCATATCATTTAGTTTATCTTCAGAGCTGAAGAATTTCCCTTCAATGCATAATTAAATCATTGCCTTTAAACATTTCTCTCTCTCTCTCGTTCTCTCTTTCTCAAACTCCACCCCCCCCCTTTCTCTTGGACACTGCTGTTAGTGCACCAAAATCAAAGGGAACACACGTTCGCAAAATTGTATTCTGCGCGCGAGGCTAATAATTGTCTCCCGAGTAATGTTTTAGATCTTTATTTAGAGTGTTTGGGCCCGTTACTGACCCCATAAACAAACTAATGAATAAAAACACGGTGCTCAAGCTAATCCACTCTACATTAGCATGGCTTTGATTCATCTTGGTTAGTTCTGTCGTGTTGTTTTACATCCACTGCTGAAGGTCATTTGAAGTCTTATGGATTTACAGAATTCCAGTGCTACTGGCTGATCTAAAGGATGTTAAACATTTATATTTCCCTCATTAGTTTCCGCAAAGAAGAAAGTGGTGAAAACATTTCTGCAGTGGCATTATAACTGCACTCAGCCTCTCCACAGACAATTGCTGGAGATGTTGGCTGCTAAACTTTATCATCTCGCTTCATATGTAAACTCGAAACGATGTAACTTTCCTTTTAATATGGGCCCCAGGCAGAATTCATTTAATTCAATACTGCAGCCTTCTGATGTTCTTCAGAAAGTCAAAACACTAGGAATGCATGCATCTCTTTAGGTCTACATATGAGCAAGGTTAGAGTGTGGTAAGAACTGCAAAGTACAAGTTAATTATTTTGGATAATTAAGTTTTCTCAAAAATAATTACCTGTCCAACTATATCACACTGACATGCCCAATAGCATCTAGCTCTTAAACTTATAAAAGGCGAAGTAATGTGTTTTATTTTTACATTGTTATTTGGTGTAACAATTTGGTTAATCACAAATGTTGATATGTCATTTAACTATTACTAGAATTTAAATAGTGAGGATACACTATTTATTTATTTATTTTTTTACAGCTCAGATTGAATTCTAAGTAATAGGCAGATACTTATATAAGACTCATGTCTTTTCTGTCTTTAGGATTGTCTTTCTGTCTTAGGATTGTTACTTCAAATAATTATTCAGTTATTAGAAATGTTATACAATTCAGTTAGTCTATATGTATTAGTTAGACTGTTTGTATGTGTGATTGGAAAAGAAAGCCTAACCCCACATTCTGCCCACTTCTTTTAATATCACTAATATAATAAGCCCAAGAAGGTTTGATGGAGTAGCAAATGAGGGGTTTGGGGGAGTGGCAAATAAATGTGTGTGAAAATGGATGTGAGCTGAAGCATTTGCATCTTTAAGGGAGAATCATCTTTGAGATTCAACCTAAGTTTAGAGCAAAGGTTATGAAAAACATTTAGTTAAAACATTCTCCATTCTTTTCCACCCAATGCCCCAGATTTTGCCCCTAATATGTGCACATAGTTGACAGAATAGAGAAGGAAGAGAAGCCTTGCCCCAGTGTGTCAATGATGGGTAAAAATATAGCGAAGCGCGTGTGCCATCTCCTTTCTCCTGAATTGTTGTGGGACTCTTAACACAGTATTCTTATTACCATTCACCCGCTGTTACGATGGAGGGAAGAAAAATGAGACAGAAAAAACCTTGTCCTGACAGACTGCTCCCGATATATAATGTAAAATATCTCTCCATTCCAGACACTTCCAGAGGCAGACGCGCAGGTGCCCCTGCTGCATAATTCATGCGACTTTCAATCCTCACTCTGGCCTGATTTCCTGTGAAGCCTGGGCCACTAAAATTGCTCCACTGTTTTCTTATTGCTCCTCTCGTGCACAGTTCATTTGGACTTTGGATTTGGCAACAGAGGAGAGGGCTGTGTTTAGTCATAGGGTTTAGATGCAGTATCTCTTTAGATGACCAGATTTTGACCACCGAACCATTGAGCAGTCGCATTTACAGACAAGAAGCAGCAAAAAAATAAAAAATAAAAAAGTGTGAGGGATTTCAGCAAATAAAACCAGTGTAAAACAGTCTAAAACTGGTGTTTGCTCTCCTACACGCTCACCGTTTGCTACACTCTCACTGTGCCAATGCTTGGCCACTCTCCGGCCTCCCCACCCACTAGTGGCCAGAGACTATCCTGAAAGTTCTTCTGGGTTCAAAGATCTTGTGTTTTTATTATTTGTTTCTACTACCTAAAATAAAATAATTTCTGGCGTTTTTGTTCTTGCCACATGCAAAAATGCAAAAGAACAAAAATGCCCACCATTTTTAAAACCCCAGTAGCAGTTATTATTATTACACGTTTTCTAAATTACAATAACTTTGGTTCTACGTGACACAGGAACACCAAACAAAGCTCAGCATGACGTCTGACACCTCAAGCCTCCACACAGATGGGGGAAAATTCACTATAAGGAGCTGTTTGGCAATATGATGACAATTTACCATTTGTTGGGCTTCGGGCACGGATCTGTGCCTCTCGTGTTCTAAGGGTTAAGCAGTGTTATTCTGATGATACACATTCTTTCGGCATACAACAACATGTTTTTGAGACATTAAAGCAAATTCACATCAGCTTTTAAAATACAGAGGAAAACAGAGGCAAAACTGATGTTAGTCGCTCTAACATCAGTAAATCGAGCGGAATGTGTAAGCAGCCGCACGTATAAGATCTCCACCCACAGTTTCCTGCAGCCCTCCCTCAAATGCATATGCATGAGGGAAAGGAGTGCTTTTGGCATTTCACCATGAGCATGGCCCATAAACTTTACATTACGTACATAACACATGGGTAGAATGCGTTCAGTATGTGCCTTAAACTGGCCTAAAAAGCTTAATGCATCAAGCCCAGAAAGTCAGAAACAATGTTAAAAGCAACTTAATTAGTCAAGAAGTTCATGTGGGTGTGGGTGTGGGTGTATGATTCCACTAGTGAGAATATAGTGGCTAGGGCTGTCATGTGCAGCATGAGCTTTTATGTTTGTGCTCAGTTTACTAAGTAATTGGGCAGAAGAAGCTAATATTGGCAGAAATATGTGTCACTTATGTCATTACTTACTACTCATTTCACTACTTATCCAATAGTATTATCATGTGCAGTATCACTACTTATGCCACTATACATGCAATAACGGACTTGGTATAGAGAACAACTCCAAATCACTAGTTTGTGTTAACTAGTAAACTACTTCACCGGAAAGTTATTTATTTATCTATAGTATTTATATCCACCTCTCCTACAGGCCACAACACCATGTACATAGCAGAGTGATTTTAGTACGAAGCATTTTCTGAGTATTTTCTGGAGAGTGCATTTTGGTTTTTATTATATTATTATATTTTATATTGTTCTCGTCTCTGTGTCTCTGTGTGTCTGTGCAGTCATAGCATAAACAGTTCCCTCCGGGATCAACAAAGTTTTCTGATTCTGATTCTGAAAAAGGCAACTTTTTACTCACTGCATGATGATATGTCACTGATACGCAATGCAAAGGGACTCTGCAATGGAGGAAAATCACAAAAATTGAGGATGACATCTATAATCTCTTCCATACAACTCGGGAACTCAAGAGCAAAAAGCGTCCTCATTAAACAAAGGATGCAAACGTCATTAATAAAATGATACGGCTCAGTTCCATGGGGGCTATGGAAAGTCGAACGATGCTGTTTGTGTTTTTATTTTCAGAGAATTGCACTAAGCAAACCGTCTGTCAGTGTGAGTTTGGCGAGATTGAAGGTCACTGATTGTGACAGTAGAACTTCCCCCACATGTAGCT
>JBBPCZ010000115.1:39956775-39974760 GCA_037974445.1 Brycinus macrolepidotus | reverse complement strand
GTGTGTGTGTGTGTGTGTGTGTGTGTGTGTATATATATATATATATATATATATATATTTCCAGGATACATTCTTAAAAACAAAGAATCCTTCTTCAATTAGATGCATGTTTCTGGGATAAACTTCTTTACAATCACACATTTTATTGACAAAAATAGTTCTTTAGGGAACTTATTGGCTTGCTTATGTGGTTTCTGACATTGTATGACATACTGTTATATTTAAAAATGAAAAACAATTTATGTATATATATATATATATATATATATATATATATATATATATATGTGTGTGGGTGTGTGTGAATGTAGTCACTGTGCAAAAGCAAAAAGTATCCAGATTTGTTTTGCTTGTAAAAAAGTAATTGATATTTTGTGAGCTGCTGAGGAGAATTCTCCTCAGTTCCTCCAGCCATTGTTTGGATTTGTGAAACTCCATCAAGGACTGATTGAGTCAAACCAGGTTTCCGATGTAATACTGTAATACTGGACTGGACTTCCACAAGGAACACACTGATATACTGAACATAACATTTACTGAATATATACTGAAAATGTACTGAACAGTATAATATCTGTATTCATTCTTTTTGTTTGTTTTTTTAGTATATTTAGTAATATTAATTACTAGTCTAACTGGCTTAGTGACTTACCTTTATCTTTTTCAAGGATATCATTAATGTTCCCAGAACATTTCTAATATCAGTTATTTCCCATTTTTTCAGTCATTTGAATCAAATTCTAATCTATACACATCTACCTTTTCCAGATTTTCCCGGCTGGGAACCCTGAAATTGTCTATTAGAGCTGCACCATTCTGGACAAAGCTATGTTTCAGACATTCACTATTATTCCCTGTTCAAATGAATTGGTATCTATTTTTCTTGCCATTTCTCCTACTCATACAGCGCCCAGCCCGTGTCTCAATACAGTGTACAATCTGTGTCTTAGCCTGTCTCTCCAATAGGGCTTCATATGGTCAAAACAGACAAGACCTTTCTAAGCTTTTATATAAAGTTTGTGCCATAATAAAGCATTTCAGACCAAAGGGCCTTTAACACATGTATATTCATCACATTGACTAGTGTACAAAAGATTGTGTACAGAAAACTTAAAGGCCACTGTACTTTCCACAACCGTATGTGAGTTGTGCTCTGAAGTACCAATATTTAATAACATATAGTTCAATATGTCAGTGCACATATATACAGTACATAAGCAAACATTAATAACTAAAGCAGAAGCAGACATGGTAAGTACACCTCCAGAGAGAGAGAGAGAGAGAAAGAGAGTGAGAGATGGTCAAGGCTCATCTGTCTGTCAATACATCAGCTCTAGAACTGAACTCCTCTCAGCTCAGTCACACTTTAATCTCTCCTCCTCTATTGAGACCCCTCACAACTCTCCCCCTCGGTCCTATTGACAACGGAAAATAGCTTTACCAATGCAATGGCAGATAGAAACAGAAGCAACACTCTTCAGGCCATAATGAGACTCTGTAGATTACATTCTCCAATTACAGCACACCATATGAGATGGGCTAATATTGAATGTGCTTTCATGTCTATGTGTGTTTACAGTTGCCTACTAAACTCTTTTAAAGGCCTATAATCTGTGTGCTTATCCAGAATGAAAACCTCACAGTAACAAACAAACAAACAACAACAGCAATAATGATGCTGTTGTCATTGTTCTTCTTCTTCTTCTTATGATGATGATGATGATTAATAAAAATAATAACAATATTTATAACAATCC
Organism: Brycinus macrolepidotus; assembly: GCA_037974445.1. NCBI lineage: Eukaryota > Metazoa > Chordata > Actinopteri > Characiformes > Alestidae > Brycinus > Brycinus macrolepidotus. The sequence continues at coordinate 39,973,003 of JBBPCZ010000115.1, read as the reverse complement.
TTTAAGGAGCCCATACCACAGATTTTGATATAATATTCACTTGTCAGACCATACTGTCTATACATGAAAGTTCTAAAAACAGCCCATTTTAAAACTGATTTTTAAAAAACTGAGGTTACAAAAACCAGCATATTTACATACACTGATCAGCCATAACCTTACAGCCAATGATAATATGTTGTAGGTCCTCCAGCTCTGATCTGTTGAGCCATGGTATCTGCACCAAAATATTTGCAGCAGATCTGTAAATCTGTAAATTTGATCCTGTAAATTTGCATGGTGGGGCCTCCATGAATTGGACTATACTTTGTCCAGGATGTTTCACAGATGTTGGAGGACAAGTCAACACCAGTCCTGAAAAATAAGGGCAGGGCAGCAGTGCACATTATTCTGCTGCCATTACTAAATACTGCCATGAAGGGGTGTAACTGGTCTTCAACAATGTTTAGGTAGGTGGTAAATGTCAAAGTAGCATCCATATCATTATCAGGACCCAAAGTTTCCCAGCAGAACATTGCACACAACCCAGCTGCCCAGAAAATGTAAATAAAAAGGTGGTTAATTGGACCAGGCCTTGTTCCGTTGCTCCATGCTCTAGTCCTAATGCTCATGTGCCCATTGTAGGTACTTTTGGTGGAGGGCAGGGGCCAGCATGGGTACTCTGATAGGTCTGCAGTTATGCAGCTCCACACGCAGCAAGGTGCAATGCATTGTGTTCTAAAACCAACATTACATTTTTCAGTTATTTTTGCTATGTTATCTCTTTATCTCTTGATCATTGCCGTTTCTAGTAACACTTTTGATAGATACTGACCACTGTTGCCTAATGTATCCCATTCTTGAAAAGTGCCATTGTTAGGAGTTAATCGTTGTTTTTCACTTCATCTGTTAGTGGTTTTGATGTTGTTTCTGGTAGATTTTCACCTATTCAGCCTTCAGCAGTTTAGATCCGTTCATTCATGTTGAAGTGAACAGTACTGGGGCCTCTGTTCTAAAGAATAAAGAATGGTCTAGTTCTCTATTCTGGTCTTGGAGTACCACTGCCATGCATGCTGCAGAGCTCCCCCTGCTCTAGCACACTCACTTCACTTGAATCAGGTGTGTTGGGAGCAGAGAAAAGTCTGAAATGTGCAGGGTGGTTGTAATCCAGAAGAAGGACTATGAAGCACTCGTCTAGAAACAAAATCACCTAGAAATTTGGAGCATAACCATGACACAACATACACTAAAGGTAGACCTCAAATATTACAATACAGGAAAAATACAGCATATGGGCCTTAATAAACAAGACTAGATCCCTTTCAGAGGGGTTTAGAGAATGCAGAGAATGCTTTGTGTCACCTATTAGAATCCAGTGTGTTGTAGCTGTTTAAAATACGTGATAGCAACATTGCACAAACGTGAAGCCCATGGTGGGAGAATTCCATTACTGTCATATTCTCCCTGTGTCTCACATGACCTTTCATGGCTGCTCAGTGTAATTACTGCCTGGGACCATGACTCTCCTAACAACCTCCATCAAAAGTCTCCCAATTATACAGTCATTATAGTGATGAACACGGCATTAGAAAGGGAGGACTTGCACACCCACTACCCTGTATCAGTAATGTCCTCTCTTCTCCCTCTCTCTCACTCCCTTCCAGATGTTCTTTCTTTCAATTTTTCCCATTATTTTCTATTTGACCACTGTTGAAGCATGGCTGAACTTGTTCCGCTCTAACCTTTACAGCAGCCCTTTGATATAAATTCATGAGATATTGTTTAACCACTTGTTTCATTGATACAATGGATGTGCATCAAGCCAAAAGACAACTAACAGTTTCCTTTTTTTTTTGTTTTTTTCTAAAAACTATTATTAATAGCTACACTAATATCACTGGACAAGAGATGGCTAGATAGAAAATATAGCAATAACAAAATCTACACATTATTTTAGACAGGAGAGTCAATTCTTTAAAATTATGTTGAACCTAATTTGTTTATTAAGTCCATTACTAGTCCACATTTATTGGTTCTCAACACAAAAATGTAACCTAAAAAGTAGAGTCTCCTTGCATATTTAGCTAATTATTCAGATCAGGACTATAAATGTTATTTAATCAAATCTAAGTTTGTAGTTTTTCAGGAGCACATATGTGATTCTGTAATGGGGTAGAGTGTTTGGAAGGTTAAACTGGAAACACAAATTTCAGCTGCAGTGAGGCAAGTCAGTAATGAAGATTTTATAGCAATAACAAGTTTTAAAACTGTATTAACTCATGTCATTAATCAGGTCTCAGGTTTGATGAGGTTAAAATGAATATGTGATGTTTGCTGCCCAGTAATTCCTCAGAGTGTATTGAGAAATTTCACTAAAAATGTAAATACATTTCGACCACAATACTCTAACCAGTTATATCAAAAAGTAAAGCAGCTTCACAATGCAACTTTCAGGTATAAAATAAATGGCTGGATGGCTGAAATATAACCACTGAACATATAACCAGGAAATTTGAATGGGCAGGATGGAAAGGGTTAAAGAAGCTAAATGGGTAGTTAGCCACACATTTTTTTAAAACAAAGGGTCCTTTAAGGCTCTTGAACCTTTACACATTGTAGAGACTCTTCAAACTTGTTGTCATGACTAATACATGACTTATATTCCCGTTCTTTCATTTAAAATTTTAAAAATTATTTTAACTTTTAATAACTTTAAATGATTTAATCATTTAAAAATTATTTTTGGCTTTGTTAAATGACTGCACTGTATGTGTTTCCAAGCAGGTCAGTCTGACCTTTTTTCGCTCCAGTGTTTGTATTTTATCTGGATTTGTCCTTGATGCCTGTTCACCTGTTTTTTTTTCTTTTCTTTTTTTTTTGGTCAACACTCATATCCCTGGGGAAGTAACACTAATTAATATACTCACATGGTTAAAAAAACAAAAACAAAATGTATATCTTGCTATCAGCGGTGTTTGAATTTAGTTCGAAGAGAAATTTAACGGGGCGATAGGGCAACTGCATGGCTATTATTTTATGCTATTGGTCTAGAGCACCCCTGGAGCGACCTCATGACAAACAGCTTCCTCAAAGCGACCATCAGACTGTGGTCCCTGCAGAGAGGACACCAATCTGGAATTAAGCCAAGAGGTCTCTCGAGGACTCCTGGCTGGTATAGAACTCCATTGTGTTTTATTAGTGTGACTGCATCAGTAATCACACTATTGTTCTTCTTAAGTTTTATTATTATTGTTATTATTATTATTATTATTATTCATCTTTATATAGCTGGAATTTGGTATCTCTTCTCATCCAAGCCTGTATCGAATTTTGGCAAAATTCCAATGCTAAAACTTTCTTTAATATCCGGTATGTTCTGTGTGGATGCAGAATGTAACTGCTGCACTGTTAATAACCACCTAGCAACAACATAGCAACCATTAGTAACCACCTACCAACACCATAGGAACCAGTAACAACCACAGTTACCATAGCAACTGTGCAACCACACTTTGCATTTTCTTGCGGAGATGCAGTCTAGTTATTATAAAGGTATAATTAATTTAGATTTAAATATACATATTTTCATTAATAGTTAATATTTAAACAGGTGTCTTGGTTAAAAAAAAATGAACAGTTAATATTTAAAAATAACTAAGCAATTACTGCTTTGCTTGTTTGCTGCAGATGCAGGTATTATGCCACTTATCCTTGCTGAAGACAGGCCGGCTAAGAACTTGTCCTTGGGGGCCAATAATTCTGACAAAAACCACAAACATGGTTTTTCTTTGACTTTGTCTTCTTTCTTAGAATTCCTTCATTTTCCTAGAGTGAAAGCCAAATGCTTTGCTCTTTTCAGCTGATATTAGAAAACATGTGCCAGTAAATATGGATGCCAATACATTTGGCTGTTACTGTATGATTATGTTAATTTTTTGTCCTCCTTCAGTTTTGAGAAAAGAATCTTGTTGTCCCAACTGCACAATAAGCTTTTGAGTAAAATATCAGCATATATAAATCAGTAAGTGTTGTCAGAGGGATAAAAAACACTGCTCTCTTAGACACCTGATTTGGCACTGTTTTTAGTCTAGACCTGGGCTTTATATGGTTCTGAGGAACCAGCCCTTAAAATAAATACTTTCCCAGAATATCTGAGGCTGTTACTGCAGAAAAGAGCAAACTCCCTTGTAATAGCCTTGATTTTGGAAGAAACATTGGAATTTGCAGAGACCTACAAGCATTTGTGTATTTTTGTCGGTACAGTATAATTTCTGCATTTCTCCTATTACTTTTTTGCATTCCTTTCTGAATACACCTTTCTTTTTCTAGGAAATCCAAACACTATTCTTTTTCTCTTAGTTCTCTTGATTAAACACTGTAGATGAAATTTTCATACTCCAGCCAGCACATTAGGAGTGCCAATGTTGTACTGAAAGGATTTCTTCTGTGTCGGTTTTTGAGGTGGGTTGAGGTGAGTAGGAGCAGGTGTCTTTCTTTAGTGGTAACCAACTGTGCCTCCCTCAGAAATCCCACCTACTGCCCAGCACTCCAGACCAAGTGAAAATAGATTTTATAGCAATAACAAGTTTTATAACTGTCTTACCTCACATCTCTGACCAGGTCACTTTTTTTTATTGATGAGGTTAAAATGAATATACAATGTTTGCTTCCCGTAAAAAGAAGAAATTTGAATGGGCATTCCCTTATGAATATGGTGGTAACCAGCTGTGCCTGTCTCAGAAATCCCACCTACTGCCCATGTGGGCTTCAGCAGTCCAAAACAAGTGAAAACAGATTTTACAGCAATGACAAGTTTGAAAACTGTTTTACAGGTCTCGGTATTGATGAGGTTAAACTGAATATGCAAAGTTTGCTTCCGAGTCATTTCTCAGAGTGTAGATTTAAAATACATTCCTATAACAATACTCTAACCAGTTATATCAAAATGTATGGCAGCTTCAGAATGCAACTTTCAGATGTAGAATAAGTAACTGGATGGCTGAGACATAGCCACTGAAGACATAAAAAAGGAAATCTGAATAGGCATTCCCTTATGAATATAGTGGTAACCAGCTGTGCCTCCCTCAGAAATCCCACCTACTGGCCATGTGTGCTTTATCACTCTAGACCAAGTGAAATTTACAGAAATAACAAGTTTTATAACTGTCTTACTTCACGTCATTTATCAGGTCTCTTTATTGATGAGAGTAAAATGAATATGCAAAGTTTGCTTCCCAGTCATTTCTCAGAGTGTAGTAATAAATGAAATAAATTCCTATAACAATACTCTAACCAGTTATTTCAAAATGTATGGCCGCTTCATAATGCAACTTTCCAATGTAAAATATGCGACTAGATGGCTGAGATACAACCAATAAAGACATAAAAAAGGACATTTGAATGTGCAGGCTGGAAAGGGCTAAAAAAACTATACAGTTAGCAACACACTTTTAAAAACAAAGGGTCTTACATGATTCTTGACTTATGGTTCTAGGACAAATAGACAAAGAATCTTTACACAATGTGGAAAAAAGGAAATTTGAATGGGTATTCTCTTCTGAATACAGTAGCAACCAGCTGTGCCTTCTTCAAAAATCCCACCTACTGACCATGTGGACTTCAGCACTTCAAACCAGGTGCTGAAGATGCCCGGATGGTGTATCTTCTGCATCCTGGAGAGCAGCCAGGGGCCCTGTGGAGACACTATTCCACATCACCAACTAAAAAGAGAAATCCTGGAGGAGCCATCTGGTGACCTGTAATGAGAGTGAAATGCTTATATGTCAGGTAATACAGCAGCTTTTCCCCCCGCCCACTCGATTGCCATGACTTCCCGCGCTATGTTAATCTAGCAGTGTTCGGCAGGACTCAGTTCCCCTGCTGATTTACAGGACAGAAAGTTGCTGTATACTAAAGACTCCTGGGAAAAATGGGCTCCTAGACTGGCATCAGAGACAATTTCCTGGAGGACGGACAGAAGTCTGGATGATGAGCTAAGAGGTCAAGAGTAATCTTCAGGATTTCCAACAAAGTAACAGTAGAGGAGGAACATGGGGGACAAGCAGTTTAAAGCCTGGAGAAATGTTTTGGTGTTTGCCTATTCATCTCGTATAAACTGTACAGTTCTGTTGCTACATGGTTACAAAGGTGGGAAATGTATTGAGGGATACAAATGTAAAATAGAGCTTCGGTTTTAGAATAAAACAAACCATTTGTAAACTGGTCCAAATGCCCCAGCCTAAAAGCATTGGCAGCACAACATTCACTTAACCCTTAGAACTCAGAGGTAAAGTCTGACCATCAGTAAAGTTTGACCAACTACCCATAGTCACCCAGTTTTGGGGGGTGGCTTTGATTGGCAGATATAGTCAAAACCATTTTGTACATGAGTCTTTAACTTGTGGGAAAGAACCAGAAAAGAATAAAGAGTGAAGAATAAAGAGTAAATAGTATAAACCAGTATAATCTGTAATTATATCTATTGATATCTGGATTTTTACAAAATTGCATACTTGCTTATAATAGATGCCAACTCAGTGCTGAAAAGACTTGAAAAAAAAAAAAACTAGACATGAGCGGACTGTCTCTCTTTTTACTTCACATTAGATACGATGAGCTCATGCTGCATTCGGCTCAAACCAAGGCAAGATGAAATTCACAGACAGAGGAAACCTGGTGGGTCAAGACCTGATGGCACCACAAGATGCATACAACTTCGAAAACAAACAGGACACATCCTTTATATTCTCTATGAAGTGGGATCAGAGAGAAAGGGAGAGTCTCATACAGTATAAATGAATAAATAAACAAGCATACATTAAAAACAAAGAGGCACAGCACACCACTGACGCAACAAGAAAGCAACATGGAGGGTTCGATCGAAAGTATATACAGCTTTGTGCTGGAGAGCGGGAGCTAATTATAACAATCTGAGAGATGGAAAGGGGGCAGCTTGTCACTGGTGTCGCTAAGGAACCGAAAGCACCTCGTGTTCTTCAGACTGATGATTCAGATTGTGTCAGAAAACAACTCACAATATACAGAGAGCTGGTCATTATGGAGAGGCGGTGTTCGACTGAGAGAGTTGCAGGCGAAGAGATTTTGTGTTTTCCAAAAAGCAATTGTATCACGCAATTTGACCACTCTACATATACCTTTGTTTATATGTCTTGAAGGTAAGTGTAATTATGAAGACACTGTATTGCATACCTGCCAAAATAGAATCCCATCCATAATACACAGCACCCCCTGGAGATGTGTGGAGAGCTTCCCTATTCTCAGTCAAAAGCAGTTTCTGCAGGCTTTTGAGAGACCCCCTGATGCAGTGCAATTCAAGCTGAATTACCTGTAGGTTGAAGCACAGCTGAAAAGCACTGTACTTTTAAAATGCTTCTCTTAAATGCTCGGGACTCAGCGCCGTCATTTCAATGTATGGTTCTATGCAAATGGAGTATTTGGCACCAAATTGCTTTAAAGAAATGGTTTTCATTTGTGTGAGGGAAAGGGAATGGTTTCGATTGCAGAGTTACTCCTCACTCTCATGCCTCACATTATTCTCCATTTCAGCTGATCATGCTGTGCATAATTCCATTTTTTTTAACACTGTTTCATTCTCCACACAAATTAGGTCTACTGGTTTATTCTCTTATAGTCAGGGAAAATGTTTCTCTCTCTCTCCAGTTACTTGGACATAAGTTTCAACCTCAGATGCTTCCACATGTACACAGAGTACCTGATAATTATGTGCTAAGATGGTTACAACTAAGTAGAAAACATTTGATACTACTGCTACCATTGCTCTGGTACAGACAGCATCAACAGCATCTATCTCTGATTTCAAGCTATAAATGAGAATTTTCATAAATACCAACAAGCCTCAAATCTCCCTGTTGTCCGTTGTTTTCTGTTGCTATTGATGCTGTGCTTGTTGAACCCTTAGGTTGTTAGAAATCTTGGCATCCTTCTTGATTCTGCACTCTCACTGTCTGCCTTCTTTCATCTCCACAATATTGCCACTCCTGGATTTATCTAAATATCAGCAATGCCAAGACATTAGTCTGTGCCTCTTATATTGACTCTTGTAATTCCCTTATTGTGGGCCTTCTGGTATATTCATAGCTCTGCCGCTAGAATAGTACACACAGCAGTCTGCTCACATGACTCCCAATCAGATACACTGTTACACAACACAACATCCTATTTGATACATGTACATTCACACAATTCTGTAAGTGAGTTAGTATGTGCATATATACACATGTCCTGTGGATTATTGGGCTGTTTTGTGCAGTAGTGTTGCTTTGTAAAGCTTTGGATTAGCCTTTAGCTTTGCATTTCTACATAAACAATCTCAAAATATCACAGTGTCCTTCTTAAAAATGACACAATGCCTTTTCTAAGGGCATTTTTAATGTTAAGGGTAGGAGTAGGTTTAGACTTTATTTTAGTATTTCTACATAAACTCTTTGTTTTTAAAACCAAAGCAATTACACGATGTATCTTTAGATACATGTATAACATTCTTGCTGGCTCTCCATTACTATTTTTCTCTGCTCGGATGCTTTCTTGCTCCATGAATCTAGTAAGTACTACCACCTAGCATACAAAGTGGTACTGTCCAATAATCCACAAGACCTCTATATACAAACATGCTGCTACACGTGCACAATTGAAAGCATGTACATGTATCAAAGATGAGGTTGCTCTGGGTTACCCGTCTCTTCTAATATTAAATTCAAAATCCTGTTCTCACATTCAAAGTCCTACGTGGTCCTGCTTACTTTCCTGAATTTCTTTATCTTTTTATTGCTTTTCACACTTTGAGATCCTCTGGCAGTATTCTGCACTAGACTTGAGTGCATCATGGACAATGCTGACCACCTTCTCAACAGTGTTATGGCTGAACTGAGAAGTACTTTTAGCCACAGACTCACCAGAATAAAGTGCTCCACTGAACACCACAGAAAATCCTTCCTCCCCACTGCCATCAGACTCTATAACTCCTACCCATCACACACCCACCCATCAGACTCTATAACTCCTCCCCCTGTCACACACCCACACAATATTATGTGCAATAATCTGATGCTACTTTGCTGTGCAATTTCTTAATGGGTTTAAGTCGTTATCATTATGTGCAGTATTATCTTATTATTATGCTCACTAGTCTACCATGTGCAATATCATGTGCAGTTTTCTTTTTGGGTGCTAAATCATTTCATTATGTGCAATATGTGGTTATTACTTACTATTTGAAATATCACTACTTATGTCAGTATTACTTATATACTAATGATCTCTATTACGTGCAGTAACATACTCCTAACCACCATTTGTGTTACGTGTAATTCACTTAACTTACTTGTAATTCACTTAATTCATTTAAATTACTTAATTATTATATTTATACCCCAGCATTTGTGTTTATTGTATAGTGTATTTCATTTGTTTTTTTCTTCTGCAGAGTTTTTATTGGATTTATTTAGACTTTATATCTTATATTGTTCTTGTCTCTGTATTTATGCAGTCATAACATAAGCAATTTCCTCCAGGATCAATAAAGTTTCCTGATTCTGGTTCACACTAGGCTTTCTTCCATGGGTGGCAAGACATTTAGTACTGTTCCATTCTCCCAATCCCTCAGTGTTACATCATTCATACTTCTTTTGGACACTTACTCTTAAACCTGATTTTTTTTTACCTTCCTTGATTGCTTAGTGAAACAACCTTGGGTATGGTTTTATCCATCTAATGAGAAACAAATCTTGCACCAGCAGCAAGCAGTTGCCTTGTTATTCAAGGTGACAAAAAAGTTTGTGAGGTTCACAACATCACATTTATAGAAGTTACGTATGTAAGAGCTTATTTGAAGTATTAATGGGATATAGTTGCATATTGCTAGCAATTTGTCCAGTGGGTGTGTTTTTCTTGTAGCAGCGTGTTGAAAATCTCCTGAACCTACACGTTATACAAAACAAATGGGTTGTAATTAGTTGCTCTGCATGTTAAGACGAAGTAGGTGGTTCTTGGTCATGCAATATGATGAAAGCTACCAGACATCCTGCCAACAGTCTGACTAGTGAGACTAATTGGACATATACATTTTTTACATTATACTTTATCTCAGAAGAATAAACCATTTTCTTCTGGAGGCCTTTACCATTATAAAATACTCGTTGAGTGTATTACAAACATGCTTTGTGGGGCTTAAGGAACATTATGCAAAGACAACCAACATTTAAAAAAACACACATTTTACTGCATTGAAGATATAATACAAAAAAATTGACTTCTTATTTTTAAATGAATTACATCAGTATGTTACAACACAACTTTTTCTTCCATTTTACTGACTGTAAAATGCAGAATATTTATTTTAGTCAAATTTACCACTGTTAGGTTTCTGGCATGCTTAACAATGAGGCATTAAACAGAACTCTCACTCACGCTTAGGCAGTTGATCCATAGGCAGTCACTATGATGTCTCTGGTTATTGCTCGATTGTTGCTGAATGATTGCTGTGGTTTAACAGGTGATTGCTATTGTGTTGCTAGGTTATTGCTATGGTATTGCAAGTAGCTGCTAGGTTGTTGCTAACCATAGTGACTGCCTAGCGACACCCTAGCAACCACCTGCAAACATGAATCTTAAAGGCCCAGCAGCAACAGCTTGTTTAGTTCTAAGGGATAAAAAGAGGTTGGAAATTGTCATGTAAAAATAAATTATGATTGATGTTTGTACATATAGCCACATAAGTGTCAAAAAATGTACATCCCTTTAATAATATCAGGAGTTGAACATAGTAAGTCCAAAGTTATCTCAAAGTCAGATATATTCCATCTTTCTTTGTTGCACAGCTTATCCCCAGGTCTGAGTCTTTATTGAGCTGTGTTAAGTGGCACTCTGGTGCTGGTAGGATGGGGTGTATCATAATTTCTGTCATGAGGATGTCAGAGATGTGGGAAGGCCATTAGGGATCAGAGGTCTGGGAAGGCCTAAGGGGACAGAATGGAGAGGGGCAAATTCAGCTACAAGGCTAATGCAGTTTGCTGAGTGGTGTCCGGATATGAAGTGCCATATATGTCCTTTATGGAGCAATTCAGCCTCTTAAGTGATACAATAAAATCTGATGAATTCAGTGGGTGGCAGAACCGAGTCATGCTGAGCATATGAAGTATCTCATATGCTTCATCTGCATTTCATGTGTCTGCACATTGGTGGATGAGAACAATGGAAAGCTGCAGTAATGATACACAATATTACAGCCTGAAGTACGGACTGTTACCCTGTGTAACCCTTTAAGTTGCATACTGGGTCACGGCCTCAGTTCAACTACTGTTCATTTACATTTTTTTTCCTCTCTGAAACATGGCAAATTAAAGCGTCTTAATTACTAAGTCATCTATAATGTGGCTGGAGCTGTTTAGTGTTAGCAGAAGTTGACTCATTTCACTTTCAGTCAGTTTTGGCTTCCACCCCAAAGTAATTGAAGTGCCATGCTTGAATTGTCCTGCGTCAGGATGTTTCCCCCCCCCCACTATCATAATGGGAACAATTTGACAGGAATAGGTTAGCGATTTTACAAATTGCAAGTACTGCATTTTAAATGTAATCAGTCAGCATTTACTGAGTAATGTGGCATGTCCCTTGCACACTTTCTCACTCTTTTCTCTGACTCTGTTTTCCCACAGAGAGTACAGCGTGAATATCAACGTCTGTTCTCATCAAAAGAGGATGTTGACATGCGTCAGGCGAATAGTCGCGTCGACTCTGACAGAATGTTAAATGCTCGTATTCCGTGGAGCTGTCTGGAATTTTTTATTTTTATACGTTTCTGCATTTTTGCGCTTTTCATCATCAGAGTCCAGTAATTAGAGGAGAAGTCCCACTGCTGCAGTTTTTTTGAAGCTCTCCCAGATTAAAGGACGCTTTGTGTTCAAAAGAAAACCCTGAATTGCACATCCAAAAATCTCAGAAGAAGGGAGAGAATGTAACAATCTGGGTTTGGGCTGTGCAAGAAAATGCAATCCTCTGTTTAAACGTCTTTGTGGCTTTTATGGATCACAGAATCAAATTGTACAGTAATTTAAAATGATTTTGTGTGTCTGTGGGGCATGGTCTGCCAGTATTTGCACCCCCCCATACACCCAGCAAGAACATACAAAATATACAAAAAAAGATTTGCTGTTTGTATGGTATTAAAATACTTAATTCAGCTGAAGAATTTGTTTTTACATTCCTAAATAAGATGCTTTAAGGCATAGGGCTCTTTGAGCGATTCCATAGAAAAAATACTTTGAGTCCTTAAAATAACTCTTTAGAACATTTTTAAGTGTGAACAACTGTTTAAAAGATTACATCATGTAAAGGTTGTATACTAATTTGAAGAAGCATTGACTTTTGTGTGCATAATTAAAAGGGTATTTGTGAACAGCATCACTCAGAGTGGTTTGATGAGTCTGTCCAAGTCAGAATTGTTCACAGTGGTGGTTATAGGAACCAAATGTCTGAAGACCTCTAAATGCTCTTTCGCATAAAGGGATTACAAGAAATGGTTCCAAATAGGGTTTGTGGGTAAAATGGTAATAAAGTATATCACTTTATATAAAAATGATGGTGGTATTTCAAAATTATGATGGTGTCAAATTTCTATTCCATGTCTTTTAAGTAAATGGTCAAATAATCAAATTCCACTAATTTTTATTAACTTGAATTTATCTCTATCCGACAAATGAAGATCACTCACCTGGAACCAAGCATGTACTGTGGAGTATGGCACTTCTGGTGTGCTAACTTAGCCAACATTTCACCAAACAGCCAAACATAGGTGGTAGTAGCCAAGTGGGTAAAACACTTGCCTGTGAACCCGATGACCACAAAGTCGTAGGTTCAAACCCCCCACTTTCTACCATTGTGTCCTTGAGCAAGACATTTAACCCTCAGTTGCTCCAGGAGGACTGTCCCTGTAACTAATGATTGTAAGTTGCTCTGGATAAGGGCGTCTGCCAAATGCTGTAAATGTAACATTTCATCTTTCTAACCCACATACATTTGAGGCACTATCACTGAAACCTTAGTCAGTCTTTAGGTAGCCAGAATGTAGTCTCAGCAGGTTTTGCTGTTAAGTAATGAAACACATGAGACAGATATTCGTGTGGGCTTGTGAAAGTAGCCAGAAACAAGAAGATGTTTAAGCTAATGCTAACCAGCTTATCTCTCCTAGTTATCAGCAACTTCATAGCAGAGAGAGCAGTGTAAGAAAAACAGTACCCAAAGAAAACTTTTTTATAGATACCACTCTACAGTAAGACTACCCTTATAAAGGGTTTATAAATGATTTATAATAAGGTTGTTAATTAGGTTGTAGACAGTTTATAAATCATTAATAAGCAGTTATAAACAAGTTATAACAGTTGTCATACATTGATGAAGGCTCACTATCTGGCAAGAATGGTCGTAGCATGTTAACAAAGACCTGAAGAAGTCGACAGTTTAACATTCTGCCTGAGAAAGTTAAGCTCAGCAACTAGCAGGATCTGAGATCTTGCCAAATAGTGAGCCTGCGTCAATGTGTGATAACTGTTATAACTTGTTTATAACCGCTTATTAATGATTTATAAACTGTCTACAACCTAATTAACAACCTGTTTAAAAATCATTTATAAACCCTTTATTTGGGCAGTCTTACTGTAAAGTGGTACTATTTTATTTACTGTTATTTTATCTTTATTACCACTACACATGAAAACTCAGAAGACACTCAAAAGATATAGATAGAAAGATAGATAAATAGATAGATAGATACATAGATACATAGACAAATAGATATATATATATAGATAGATAGATAGATATATGTCAAACCACCATGAATGATTGTTTATATCTCAAAGATCGAATTTTACAGACATTTTGAAATGTTTGTGGAATTCCTATTTATTCCCACTTTAAAGGTTATTATAACTATTACTCTATATGAAGGTTCTTTAAACCTAAAAAATCCTACACATCTGCACAGCTTAATCTTCAGCTCAGTGCTTTATTTGAAAAAAAACAAAAAATCCTAAAATTTGGCTAAAATCCTTTGTACTTTTTTACTGCCTAAAATGCATGCCAAGAAAACAGAGCACAAAGTTACTCACTGCAAACACATTAAGTAATATTTTACCATCGATGATGAGTGGGTGAGATTTTATTCTGCTATTAAATGTATGTTCAGTGCTGAGTGGCCTGATCATCAAAACCACTTTTAGCTGCATTGGGGAAAAATGCATGAAAAATGTGTGATAGACCAAAGAGTCTTTCAGTTTCCTTTAATGAGTTGGAAGCTGATTGAGGAATCACCATATAGGACAACAGACAGCAGAGGAGGCAGCCTTAGGCACAGATGGAGAACAGAGACAAAAAAGCTGCATACCAGCTTCTTCTGGACTTTGAAAAGAGTGGCTCAGAAGAGTGAGGGAGATGAGAAACATGAAAATGAGCTACCAGGCATGGAAAAAACAGTAATGCTAACCTTGCCTATACATGGCCTTGGGGTGATCATTAAGACACTAATACAAGGAATGAAAATAGAGCATATGATCAGATCCATGTTCAAGAATGATCACTTCAACATATCAGAGAAACTCCCAAAACATTTGCTTATTGGCCAACAATGCACTACAGTTACCAGGGAGGACTTTTACTTTTCAGCTATATCATGACTCACAGTGGTCAGTGAGTCCACGGAGATGTTGGCTGAAAAAACTGTATCATAATGGACATCTTGTATCACAAGTGTGTGTAAAATTACAGAGGCTCATTAGCAAAGCAATAGGAAAGGTTTAAAGTGGCCCTGGGGGAACTGATTAGCTCAAGCTGGATATAGATGCTGGCATAGTCTTTGCCAAAATCACTATTAGCAAAATGACACCTGCCTGATTAGCACTGCACTCCAAAGAAACATACATCACAGAGAGCTAAGAAAGACTTTACCCATTGCATTCATTTACATCGCTTTAACATCAGCCCACCAACTTCGCAAAGTTCTGCAGAGATGGTCATCAGCTGATTAAAAACAGTGATTTCAGCACAATTTCAAGGCCACCTTGTCCACATTGTGTCTGTCCACTTCGCAATGGCACAGTCTCCAGTGAAACTCAGTCCAGCTCATTGCAATATTAGCTTAGCGGTTGCATAATATTACTGATATGAGAGCTTGCCTGTTGAAAAATTAATAGCTGAGTTTTAAGGCGGCACATGATAAGTCCAAAGCAACACAGATATGGTTCAGTGGCACCACAGGACAGAGTGGGGTGTCTTCTACTCTGTGTTAAACTTGGAGAAAGTCATTATCTATTAATAAAGCCTATCTAACATATATATGTGTTCAGGTTCATGGAATGGTATGCCTGTCTTTGGTTTGTTTAGATTACAGTGTCCTTTCCATCACAATTCCACAGATAACATGTCAGCAATAGCTGTGTTTAATTGGAAACGTGCCTGGACTCAGGTTGACTTACTTCCTCATAAATGTTTGAGAAGTGTTCAATAACAGCAAGAGTGACAGAGGGTTCAGCATGAAGTTTTTTTCTGCGGCACTGCAAAACCCATAGCTTTAATTTAGAGCAGTCAGTGTCAATAGCGAGTTGTAAATACACATAATCTAAAGTGCATCAGTGTATTATACAATTCATCAGCAGGACGTGTTTTTGAAAGGAGCCCCTCATAGATTTTGTGCAGCAGTGGGGAGTGAATTCAATATCACTCGCAGCTAAATGGAAGACAGACAATCATTTACTAATATGATGAGATGGACAACGGCCAGCAGCTCCTGAAAGGACAGCTTGTTGTCAGAGCGGATCCAAACAAAACTATTTGGAAAGAATTTGTCCTTTTACTCCAGAGCCTTCAGCACACACATCAATTATAAGAGTAATAGTGCCAAATATTTTGTCACGATGAGGACAAAAATATGCTTGACAAGTACACATGTATGGCTTACTCAGCGTAAAGAAGTAAAGAAGCAAAGTTTAAAGAAACCTTTATATTGTGAGTTGTTTTGTTTGACTTTTTTTAAAAGAATGGCCTTTTTGACAATTTCTGTTCAATGTTGCCTGTCGTGGAAAAATAAACCATGTCCCACATATTCAAGACTCAAGATCAGAAAGGTTCTTAAAATCAACCCAGGGTTATTATATTTGCCAGGCAAATAGAGCAGGTCTCTTCTCAGCGTGCTGACAAGAGAGTGCTGTCTCAACACAGGTTA
>JBBPCZ010000115.1:39944683-39956675 GCA_037974445.1 Brycinus macrolepidotus | reverse complement strand
TCTCAGAGCTTCAAGCACCGCTCGTCTTGAACCTCCGTTGCTCAAAAGAAGAGGAAGACATGCATCAAGACTCTTTTTAGTCTTGGCCCCCCAGTGGTGGAATGAACTCCCTCTTGCAATCAGATCTGCGGAGTCCCTCGCTGTCTTCAAGCATCGTCTGAAGACCACCTTTTCAAGGAGCACCTTGGTGACTAACCAGTCCTCTCGCTTATCTGTTATACATCTTTTCCTATATATGTAAAATCCCTCAGGCACTTACTCTTACTTGTGTATTAACCTCTGACTTGTTTTTTTTTCTTTCTGACAGGGTTTATTATTAAGGTTTGTTAAGGTATGTAACTTAGCTAGCATTAACTTGGTTAAAAGCAGATGTTGATTGAAGTCTAGCTTTACAGGTATGAAGAACAGATGTGAACTACTAAAGAACTGATGAACGTCGCTCTGGATTAGAGCATCTGCTAAATGCCATAAATGTAAACGTAAACGTAAACGTAATCAGCTGGTCTCAGTTTTTAACCACTAACCCAGTGAAAGCATCGGTCCATTGGAATGAAAGCACTGGGCAACCTTGACATAAACAGAACCTTTCCAATAATGTGAAGGAGGTTAAAAGGTCTTAACAAGCAGCTTGTCTTCTGCAAGCAAAACAGGGCAACGTGTACATTCACTCGATTCTGCTGGTACGTCAGTACGTGTGTACATAGAGGTCCTGTGGATTATTGGGCAGTAGTGCTTTGCCTGCTAAATGGCAGCAATTACTACAGATACAGAGCAGGATAGCGTCCGAGCAGAAGAGGAAAACCCAGGTTTATGGAGAGCCAGCAAGAACGTTATACAAGTATCTAAAGATATATTGTGTGATTGCTTCAGTTTTTATAAACAGTGTTTATAAAAGTAAAGCCTAATCCTATCAATCACAACAATTAGTATTACACTAGCATTGTGTTATTTTTAGACCAAGTATTGTGTTATTATCAGCAAGGTCATAATGTTTTTTAGAAAGGGTATTGTGTTGTTTTTAGAAAGAGCATTGTGCTATTTAGAAATTGCATTATGTTCTTTGTGGAATGGGAACATAAACGCACTTGCAGAATGTTGCGCATGCACGTGTATGGAATAGGAGACTGTGATGGCAAAAGACATTCTGGAAGAGGTGAGAAAGGGAGTTACTGAATTCTCTACCTCTAAGTTTCAAAAGAAGGAAAATTAAAGTTTTGAAGTGGCCTTGTCAAAGTCCTGACTTGAACTCTATTGAGATGCTGTGGCAGGGTTTTAAACCTCAGAAGTCTTCAAACGTGGCTGAATTAAAGCAATTCTGCAGAGACAAGAGAACCAAAATTCCTCCTCAGCAAGGCAGATCTCCAGTTGTAGGAAGTGTCTGGTTGCAGTTGTTGCTGCTAAGTGCAGCACAACCAGTTATTACACTTATTACTTTTTAATGGGTAATGAAGGTAAAACTTTTGCCTTCAGTTAATGAAATGATCATTAAAACTGTATTTCATGTGTTTTGTTTTCTATGATGATCTGAAACAACAGAGCATGCCAAATATGCAAAGGTAGAGGAAATCAGGAGAAGGCAAGAACCTTTTTACAGCACTGCACATTTAAATCATGTATGTGGTGGTTGGTTAGTGTAGTGGATTACATCACTGCCTTCCAAGAAGGAGAGTGGGGTTAGATTCCTATACTGGGGGACACACCACACTACACCAGTACAAGTCCCTGGGCAAGATTCCTAACACTACATTCAACTGAAATCTGTGACGTGCAAAAGTCGCTTTGGACAAAAGTGTCTGCCAAATACTGTAAATGTTCTTGTAGGTATTGCATGTGGAGAAGAGTTTGGCTCTTATACTGATTTTCAATCTTACTTCTTTTTAATTTTACTGTCTTTTTTCTTGTGTACTTGTTATACCTGTTTAGCACGTGTCATACATGTGTGCACACACAACAAATTTCGCATATTTGTAACTTGTCAGAATGAAATTGATTCTGATATTAGATTTTGTAATGCAGCTGCTTGCGATGCCTCACTGTTGCATGAAGAAATCAAAGGCGCAGGGTTTGTCATGACAGTGATGACAGACTTATGAATAGTTGAGGAGATGTTTCTTCAGAGATAAAGCATGGAAAACAACATAAAAGCATCACTCTGTCCGTAGGCCACCCACTGTTTGATTTGAACATGTCTTTTCAAGACAGGTTTCACTGCCTAGAATTAAATATCTTTGACCACTAAAGTCACCCCTACAGGAATATGACTGCTCAGCATGCTGTAGTCCAATACAGAACATTTTTACACCACACCGTCACATTCAGAGAGTAGCATGCTAATTTAAAAGAGGGCTTTGTGATCCGAAAAAAGAGTTACTTGAATTTGGTTCATAACTTTACTTCAAGGCTCTAAATAAAATCTATATCTAAAGAAAATCAAGTCAAATATTTGAGTGTTCTACTGGACTCTGATCTTACTGTCAGGAGTTAACAGCAAAGCAATCACTAAATGTTAAAAATATGTGAGGTGGCCTGCAAAAACCATTCACACAGTGAAAGTTTTCATGTTTCTTTAACAAATAAACCCTCACAAGCATAGTAGGTTTGGAATTTTTGAGATATCTAAATAATCTTCAATAGTGTTATAATAATGTAACACACACACACACACACACACACACACCTCTATCTTACCTTCACCTTGCCCCTGCATCTTTAATAAAAAGTGTGAATTGAGAGTTTTGGCTCTTCTGCAAAATAGACGTCAGTGACATTCAATGCCCTTTATGGATAACACTGAGCAACCTCGACTTAAATAGAACCTTTCCAGTACTACGAATGACTGCCACACATATATATCCAGAATATGACGTTTAATGTCTAAACAAGATTTAGAAAAACGTCATACTTTTATCTTCAGGAAGGTCAACTGCTGGGATGATCTTGTAAATAGTTTTCAATAGCTAAATGACTGCAGTTAATTCAAAATACTGAAAATACTGGATTTAAAAAAACAAAAAAAACCAAAACAAGATCTTCTCTCTACTTCTAAGATGTTCACAAAGCTCTTAATTTGTCATACGGGAACACACCACAGCATGACACACAGTGTGAACAGCACGAAATTGTTCTCTGCATTTAACCCATTCAACCAAGTGAAGCAGTGGGCAGCCAGAAACACACTACCCGGGGAGCAGTGTGTGGGGACAGTACCTTGCTCAAAGGTACCTCAGTGCTCCCGCTAGCAGTCTTGGGATTCAAACCCACGAATTTCTGATTGCAGGGGCAGCTCCCTCACCACTAGGCCACCAGCTGCCCAATTACTCAAATTGACTAATTCTACTTTATGAACAGAAAAAAACAACATTTCATTTAAACCTTAAGAGTACTTTGAACAAATCTAAGTCAGAAAAGCCAATTTTCTATTTTCATCCTGACAATAAAACAAATTTATGAATTCATTTATTTTTATTAAATAATTTCTAACAAATGCAAAATGATTTGCCAGATTCTTATCTCTATAAAAATTAACATGCATATAATTATGCTTATTCTAATAAGATGAAGATTTGCTAATCCACTCATCATTAAAGCTACTTAAACGTTTTAAGTGCCTATTTAAAACGTTTGAGTTTTACGTCCAATAATTCCCACTTATTCTAAGTGACTGTAACAAATGATTAGTAACCCACATGCAACAACAATACAACTCCTGGGGATGTATTCACTGTTACAGCTTGATTACAGTAGTACCACTTATGTGATTTCATATTTATCAACTTCAGTTCTGTAAACATATTAGAATACAATGGTTCCATTAGTAAAAACTGAAATGAACATAAAAATATAATTAAAGAAGCTGTACTACTGTAATCCATCAGTAAAAGAGAATAAACCACCAGTATTTACAGTGTTGTTACATGTATTGTTTCAGCACAGAACTGATTTTAAAGCACTACTTATCATGTACAAGTCACTCAACAGTTTGGGGCCTAAATCTATCTCTGATATGTTTGATGTTTATAATCCTGGTTGGTCTCTTAGATCTGCAGGAGCTGCTCAGCTAGTGGTGAAAAGATCAGAAATTAAACATGGTGAAACTGTACTTATCCACTATGCTGTCCAACCAGCTGCCTATTAATATCAGATCTGCACCAACTATAGCTTTAAAAAGCTGCTAAAAACTGCACTGTATTTAAAACTTCTTTTAAATATCTGCACTTCCACTGCACTTTTAATCTTCTTTTTCTGATTATCGATGTATTCTTTTATTTCCTCTATTATTTTATCTAATTTTATTCTTTTTAATTTGTATTATATTTTTGTAAAGCACAATGAATGACCTTTGTGTATGATAATATCCTATATAAATAAACTTACTTGACTTGACTAACGTGTATCTACATTGATATTAGAAACACTTAATATAAAGTGAGACCACTAAACATCGTTAGTTCTAGATATTTTGCTCAAATATAATTTTTGCTCTATATTACCACTTTTAACTGAATCCAACTTTAAACCTATACTTCCTCTCAATTATAGTTTCTCTGTACTTTCCCTACTCTTTTGCAGATGCACTTAAAGAATTCAAATGTAGAAGGTATTTTAGATTCATGGGAACCAACCAGGTAGTTGTGCCTTGAATCAGAACTTTTTATCTACTATGCTGCCCATACCTTATGCTTCCAGAAACTTAGACATGCCCCAAATTAAGCTACTTAAGTCCAGCCAGAAACCCATCTCATTTTCTGCTAACTGGGTTCTTAGTATACACACTCCATTACATCTCATCTCTTTATTGCACTCCATATATATTTTTTGCATTACTATATACTTAATTTACATATTGTAATTAATTTTATTCTTTTAATTTTCTGCGTGCATTTTTAGAGTAATTTCATCATCTGGGTAAAACACTTTTAATTTAAACACTATAAGAAGGAGCGTGCCTAGAATGTTTGTCCTGAATTGGAGCATAGGACTTTCCTTTTCCACTCAAGCATAGCCAATGCTTTTGATACATCTTTTACCCTTTAGTCTCCGCATGTCTTTCAGGTGAATTTCTCTTTGTGTTTAGCCTTTGTCGAGCACATTTTCTCCTGACTTTGAAGCCTGGCTGAACATCCTCTCCTCCTCTCTTCCTCCCTCAACCCCTGTCACCCTCCTTAATGTTTGTTTCTTTATAAAATTACCTGCCTGTCCTACTTGGTTTCTCACCCTTGACCATGAGTTCCTTCTGGGTGTAGCGCTCTCACAGCTGGACTAGTTATGGAAGTCTCTTTTTCTAGGTCAGTGATAACTGTAACTCTTACAGAAAAGACCAGAACTGATTCGCCAATAAAACATTCAGCCATGTTTTGCTCCTGGGATTCGAGCTTTCAGTGAGGGGCGTTCTACCACTGGCGTTCAGAACTGAGACTACGGGTCTCACAGGAAAATGGACCACCTTCAAATATAACTGCTTTCAGTTCTAGTTGGAACTGCCTCTCTCTGTGCCTATAGGGACCTCACTGCACTGAGAGCTTCTCTGTGCTCCTTGGAAGAAAAAGAAAAAAAAAACCTCTGTGCTAACTCTGCTTCTGTCTTTAGCTACTGTTGGTTAAATGAAGTGCTCTCAGCGCTGCAGTTCTGAATAAGGTGCCGGGCAGAGAGGCCGAGGCCACTGCTGTTATACCTCAGCTGGCTAGAACTATTTGCTCGCTGGGTTGATGTTGTACAGCTCTGTCGAACGGAACTCACACGTAGAGAAAGATTAAAATCACACCAGATCTCTCCTTTCTAGAGCTTCTAATTTGTCCCTTGTCCTTAACATAAGCTGCACGGATCCGTAATGGCAGCTCAACAAATGGTAAATTGTCATCGTTCAGGCAAACAACTCCTTATATGGATGTTCCCCCAGTTTGTGTTGATGCTCAAGGTGTCAAATGTCATGCTGAGCTTTGGTTGGTGTTCCTATGTCATGTAGAACCAAAGCAATCTAAGAAACGGTCTTAGAAACAAGATCTTTGAACCCAGAAGAACTTTCAGAATAGTCTCCGCCCACAAGAGGGTGGGGAAAACCCACAGAGGGAGGGGGAGGGCCGGAGAGTAGCCGAGCGGCGGAGCGCCGAGCGAAAGACCAGCAAATGGTGAGCGTGTAGGAGAGCAAACACCGGGTTTAGACTGTTTTACACCGTTTTTATTTGTTGACATCAGATTTCTACTAATACTCTCTGAGTTTGAAGGGTTAATCCTCAGTGGCCAGGTCTTGCTATATGCTTGTATCACCACAATCTTTAGATTCAAAGTGAGGCTGAGGTGGGAAAATTCCAGAATCTGATTCTATAGAATTGTAAAAGTGGAAAAATAACCATTTCTATTTCATTATAAAACTAAGTATTGCCCTTTCGAGGGGCCTGTAATTTAATACTGAAATCACTATTTGGGTATTTGTTACATCATGGGAAGACTGACAACATATTCAATACAACAAATCAGCAAAACACCAATTTTATGTTTTGCCTGTAAAATGTTGCAGTTTTTCCTCAAATGAGTAAGTATGTATATTAAATGATACCTAAATTCTACAAAAACACCTTTATGTAATCAAGGACATGTTATTGTGGATGGGACTGCAGATACAGAAGCAGTGTGATTTTATAGCTAATTATACTAAATAAGTTATTTTCTGGTAATTGTATGACACATTAAGTTGTTTTATGTTACCTAGCTGGTAGTAAATTATGGCTACCTTGTTTGGAGATATGGCTACTGTTAGCAATGGATTTTAGTTAGCATTATAGCTAGCTAAATATACTTTACACTACATCTAAAAGTTCTGCTTCCTTTTAAAAACATCAGTATTTCAGAAATTGCTGTCATGCTGTAGATGTGACGCATGGTGGCTGCTTACCCAGCTGCAGCAGCTGTAAACAGGTCCAATTCCATAAATACACCGTCCTCAGTTTAGCTCTGTTTCATGCTTTTAAGAGCTCGAATCACTGGGGAATGCACAAAAACTCAAATATGTCTGCTGGAGCTCAGTGTCCGAGTGCTCTGGTTTGACACGCTGCAGTGACATTTTGACACAGATTCCTCAATACTTGTACAGAGCGGAAGTGAGTGTGACTCTTTGTGAAAAGGGTTCATTCGCTAACTGTTCATTTCACAAACAGCAAACATGTATATCTCTGCTAAACTAACATATTGGCACATTGTCCACTGAGGGAAGAAAAGACCTGGTGTGACCTTGAGTCCTCATCAGCACCCAGCCATTCTAATGTGTACCTGTGTGTGCTGCCTAATCCACTGTTTTTCAGCTTAGTAAACCAAGTGATATCAGCTAAAAGCTATGCGCTATTTGGTCTTTTCCTTCCCTATTCTTCTCCAGATATCCATTAACTTTAATGGATAGTCAAATATCAAAATAGTAATTAATAATCTGTAGTAGGTACTCATTGCTAACAAATTGTTACCTCATGAAAACTTTTAAACTTTTAAACTGAGGACTACATGATGTAGTCCTCAATCCATTTGCTGTAGCCTCATAACAACAACAATTATATCATTAATAATCAATCTTCAGCACATTTCTGCACAATGCACAGTAAATTTGGACAACGTGCCTATCACTTGTTCTGTACTTCTGTATTTTTCTTATCTCAGCTTTGCTTTAGATTTCAAGATGACGGCCATGGGTGTTCAAAAAGCAGCACTTTTGGCCTAAAACCTATCAGCATGAATGCTGTTCCCACCACACTCTTGTCAATGCCACCAAATATGGAGGTGTTTTGGAAACTAGTGTGGTGGAAATGACATTTCTACAGTATTTTGTGGAAAAGTGGCAAGTAGCTTGTCATATTAGCTTTGTTTTGATAGCTAGTATATGATGCATGCAAATTACACCTAAAATAAAAGATCCTCCTGCAAGCTTCTGTCAAGGCACAGCATGTTTGGAAATGTCATGGAATAAAAATATTCTCTGCTAAAGGAATATTTACTTTTATAAGTTTTAATAACGGTACATGAAAATGTACATCTTTATATCATATGTGTGCTCTGTTGTCATTATCTGCTTCCATAACAACAACATAAACAATCTCCTATAGACTTCTTTGACACTGCTGTGGTGGAAATGATATGTTATAAAATATATATGTTTTAAAAATATGACCAAAGAACATGAAAGTACTTGTAATCTAAGAGCCACTGCTGTGTTAAATGAATGTATATGTCACGATGCAGCCTGTCTCCAGGCAGGGAAGGGAGGCGCAAATGCAGACTTCCATAATCTATATCTCTTTATTTCAAAAACAAAAAGGCACGAGGGCCTAAACAGAAACTGAAGCACTAGAGACGGGTGATAACACAAATGCAGGCAAGATGACAGTAGCGTGACTATGGACCGACAACCCAGGTCCACCACAAACTGAACTAAATACCAAAACCCTCCACCACACAAACCAACCCAACGGACACATTACTTAACCTAAACACACCGGTCAGCTGTAACTAATAATCCCTTAACTCAAACCCAGTGTGTACAAACATTTCAAAATAAAAGGCACTGTACAAACAGAAAAGGGTGGTCTCTAGCGGCCGCCAACCGTAACAGTATATTCAAATGTATTTAAAAATTATGTATTTAACTACATCTCTAATACATAGGGACTAATGCAATGGAATGCATTTATATTTGATTTAAATTCAGTATTGAAAGATCAAAGTCTTCACTCTTTGTGGTTGTTTGAATGATAAAACATGGTCAAGGTGTGCTGTTTATCAGTTGTAGCTGTTCATCAGATTGAAATCCTTACAATATGACTTCTCTTCTACTTATAAACACAAATGTTGTATCGACCGAAAGCTCAGAATCTGCACCAATGACAAATTTTCATTGCCAGTCTCCCAGGGAGTTTTCCATGCTTTTACTAATCACCATACCTATAACTTTTAAGTGTTAATCTTTTTGCATTAAGGTTACATATGTAGACTATGTGTATGTGTTTAATCTTCTGATAGCCTAACGGCAGTCCTTACAGTAATCTCTATATGTTTTCTATTAAACTCTTCAAAGGCTGATCTTGCCACTGCATGGTACAGGAGCACAGCTCTTCCACTGATTCCAATCTTGCCAAGGCTTTCATCTGTCATACACACTGCATAAGACTCTGATATCCACTCATATCTTGATGTTTAGTGGATGTTGGAGTCACACATTTAAAATCTTTGATCATATTGGCATAGAGATGAAGCTTCCTGTCCTATGCTCTGTTCAAGCCTCCAGCCTCAGAGAGAGAGAGAGAGAGAGAGAGAAAGAGAGCGAAAGAGAGAGAGAGAGAGAGAAGAGAGAGAGAGAGAGACTTGTGATCTGTCAGTGTAGACATCTCTCTTAAACTATTTAAAAAATTAAACATTTGGGCTCTTTTCATCTACTAATAACAAAGTCTTAGAGCTCATTGTGGCACTTCTTATACAGCATTGCTATGTGTGAAGTATAGCTTGAAGAGCTGACAAGGCCAGAAATCAAGCTGCATGAATTACACTGATGTACCATGAAAAGACATCATGACAGACAGAAATTGTAACCATAAGAAGAAAAGATTTTTATAAAAGAACTTGACACGTATATTTTAATACTGCATTTGTAAGGTTTTCCAATTATCAGTGCTAGAAACATTATTGGTCTTAACTGATTTAAAGGTAACGTGCTACTTTACCTTTAAAACCATAAGATAAGACAAGATTAGATAAGATAACCCTTTATTAGTCCCACGGGTGGGAAATATGCAAAAAATCAGCATGTGGGGATGATACCTCACTCAAGAGTACCTCAGTGGTGCCATAGGCAGTCCTGGGATTTGAACCCACTACCTTCCGATCACAGTGGCAACTCACTAACCACCAGCCAATAAATACATCAGATAACTGTTCACTGAGAACTCTTATCTTAGCTTGACCTTATTTGATGGATGACAGGGTGCCTTGAAGAAGATTTTAATTTCAGAAGCACCTCATGCAGTCAAATGCACAGATCTAATAATTGCCTTACCAGTAAACATCATTTCAACTACAAATGCATGAATAGCCTTTTATGGGTATTTTGCAAGGATCTACTAACTTGTTCTCATTATATTTGATACTCTTTTGTCATTGCTACATTGTGCTTCATTCCTCTCATCCATTAACCATCAGCTTTCACCTCGTCTGCTCTCATTTCACGGCTAAGGTCTACTGTATGTAAACATGGCTTATGTTCGCTCTTCTACTTCTGACATTCCAGTGTCTGGGGGAGATATCTCACAATGTTCCAGAAATTAAGTTGTCAAACATATGAGAATTACATTCTTGTCCTTCCGCTAGTCTCTTGGCTGTATTTCAATTGTAAAATATTTCTGTTTCTGTCAAAGTTTTAAACATCCATCTCTGATCTGGACCTTGTCTGTTGCTCTAAAGCAACACCGATTAAAAGAGAGCACAGATGAAACCCAAGCGAGACATGCATTCATGTTTCATATTAATAAGGTGTCTACATTATGAGAAAGAAAATGATGTTTTGGGAAAACTAGGACTGAGGGAACTAAAGTTTTATTATTCGTTCTAATTAATCTCAGTATACTTAGTTTCTTTCTCTTTAAGTGAAGAAAAACAATCATTTCAGGGTCACTGGATGTAAGAATGCAGAGTTTTTACTGCTGCACAGAAGTGCCGGGTATAAAAGTAAGTAGAACAGGCAATGGTCAGACTCTCAGTGGACGAGGTCAGAGACATTGTCTTTGTGGCCGAGTGAAGCTACACAAATAGTCAGAACAAATCAGATTTAAAGTGGAAACTAATGAGACAGCACAGTTAATCTGCAAGCCTTTGAGAACATTGCCAAAACATCGGCTTAGAATTATATGGTTTAAAACTAGCATCAAGGAGTATTTTCACATAGTTCTGCCAGCAGTCCAGTCAGTGCAGTGGATAAACGTAGGATAACCAATCAAAGCTTGTGTTTTACTAGGGCTGTCCAATTCCAGAAATTTTGGAGTTGACTTTGAGTCCAAGGGACAGAAATTGATGGAGCCAATTCCAAGAGTTAATTCCACAATATAATCTCAATTCTAAGAAACTAGGACTTTAAAAGGATGTCTGACAAAAAATAAAGAGTACAGCATTAAGTAGACTGCATTTTTGTAAGAAAATGTGAAGTGTGATTGCTTGGTTGATGTGGTAACTGAGGATGTTGCTAGGTGGTTGCTATGGTGGTGCTAGGTGGTTACTATGACTGACACTGTAAGTGGTTGATAAGGTGTAGCAAGCCAGTTGCTATGGTAACTGTAATGGTTGCTATAGTCTTGCTAGATGGTTGCTATGATGTTCTAATTGCTTGATAGGGTGTTGCTACATGTTTACTATGGTTTCACAGATGAGGGTTAATGTAAAAACATTGGTCGAAAAGACAGGGCTTCCAATTCATCTTCACAATGAGAGGGGTGCCAATACTTTTAAGAAAAGAGCAGAGTACACGAGCTTTTCCCCTCAGGCAGATTTGAACCTACAAATAAATGAACCTAACACTCCTTTGGGTAGATAAATGTTTTAGCACCAGTAATGAAAGACAGTTTTACTTTCCCTAAAGCAAAATTCAGCTGGTCTATAGATGTAAATGTCATGGAAGGCTGCTAGTTATACACTGTCCAGGCAGTGACAGCAGAATCTCTCACACTCACACACGTGTGCACATAGGGCAAACCTGAAGGTCACTGTGTGGAACTGAGTCTAAGACTTTGGAATTGATTCTCAATTCCCAAATACCTGGAATGAAGGAATCAATTATATTTGGGTTGGATTCCAAGCCCTGTTTTCCCATGTCTCCAAGTTCAGCATTAAGCTATTTACAGAACTTGACCTTTAGAAGAAGAAGAAGAAGAAGAAGGAGAAAGAGGAGAAGAAGGAGAAGAAGAAGAAGAAGAAGAAGAGGGAGAAGAAGGAGAAGAAGAAGGAGAAGAAGAGGGGGAAGAAGAACAAGAAG
>JBBPCZ010000115.1:39922014-39944025 GCA_037974445.1 Brycinus macrolepidotus | reverse complement strand
TATATATACTGATCAGCCACAACATTAAAACCACTGACAGAAGAAAGGGAATAACATTGATTATCTCCTTACAATTGCACTTGTCAAAGGGTGGGACAGAGAGGTTTATTTTACCAACTTTGCTAGCATACTAATATAAAGCAGCTCTGTGTATCACATATAAGGCAGTGATTTTTATACCATAAATGCTATAAAAACAGAAAAGGAAAAACAGAAGCAAATTAGACAGTTTATTTTTAGATAACCTACATCTAGGTAGTCAATGCTAGGCTAACTCAGTGTTGCCCAAACCTTGTTTGTTTGTTTGTTTTTGCAATAAATTACATACTACTGAACACACAAGTATCGTACTTTGATTATATGTGATTTATTTTTGTAATCAGATTACATAATTGAGATTACTCAATGTAGTTTGTTAGAAACAAACACTTTGACTAAGCCTAAAAAGAGTATATATAACACAAGCATCCTCCTCTGATCATATGTAATTTATTTTTGTAATCAGATTACATAATTGAGATTACAAATGTAGTTTTTCAGCAACAAACACTTTGACTAAGCCTAAAAAGAGTACATAGAAAGTTTTACTCAAAAATGACACATTTTTAATAAACTGCTTCAAGCACTCTTACATCCTGCACATTTGACACAGATTCTGGAGATGGAACTGGGCCTCATATTCACTGAAAGATGAATATAAAAGAGTCAGAGCCTGAATACAGACTAATGAGGATTGCAGTGGTCAAAAAAAGGTTTTGGCTCAGGTCCAAGACAGTATGATCATGGGTAAAACAGTGTAAAGTATATTTTTAGTTGGGGGAGATCCCTGTATCTCCTTGTACAATGAAGAGGTTTAACATAAGGTAAGGGTCTAAGTTTTATTGACTTTGATTTAATATGAATGAACGGTCATTGTCTGAGTAAAATGGGGTTGTCCCATCCTAAGGAGTTCTTCAGTATCTATTTTACAATCTACTTTAGTAATCCAGAGCAAAGCTAAACGGTTGTGGTCAGGTTGAATAAGGTCAGTTCCTAACAAACTGCAAACCATAAAATTATAAAAACAGGGGAAAGATTACATATTAATCACATTATCAGCTAATACAGGACATTCCCCAGCTCCATGGAACTGGCACAAAGGAATGTATTATGTATCTGAGGAGTGTGCATGCGGTAAACATTAGCAGATGGTGCTATACAATGTCTAATATATTGTGTGACTTGGATCAATAGCCAGAGGAGCCAGTTGGTAATTGAGGCTTCTGCAGTAAGTAATTAGAGCTTTGTAGGGCTACATGAATTCAAAAAGAAAGAAAGTAAAATAGAGGACAGAAGATATTTGTCAATAATAAACTGTTGTCTTGACCTGAGTTTTATACATATTTATATTACACAGAATCTGGAGTTCCAGCAGCTGTCATTGTTGGATACGAGCCAGAACATGACTGTCCAGCTTCAGTGTCCCAGTGGTGTCAACAGTGATCAATTGATGAACTAACTGCTTCATTCACTGCAGGACGCTGAATACAAGTGAAGGCACCAGCAAGAGGTGATTTGGTGGTGTAACTTATGAATTACTGTGGGAATGCTGCTCTTCATATCAATGTAAATAAATGGAACATATGAAAAGCCAGGCCATACAGTGACAGTTTAGCTCACTGCATAGATTTATGACTGAAGTCAGTGGTGCTGAGAGAAGATAATCACGTTATTTTTCTTTGGACATGTCCAATTGAATATATTTTTCACTTTAAAGTCAAGGCATTTACTGCTCGGTTTCACGAGTGTTGCACGGTCAGTGTTGCTCAGTGTTGAATACTAAATTCTACACATGATGGTTATTTCAGGAAAGAAAGCTACGCACATACACACACACACACACACACACACACACACACACACACACACACACAGGCTCACTGGGAAATATTGCTTTCATGATGTAACTCATGAAAAACCTTTTATGGTGCTATGACCTTGACCTTTCTATTGTCTTTGGTTTAATAAGGACCCATTTTCTCATTGTAACAGTAAAGAAAATTGCCTAAATGTAATTGTTCATAAAATGTATCTTAAAAATGGTACTTCATGTATTGTTTGTCAGTAACCAACACTGAGACAAAGACTACAAAGCACAAATAAAAAGTTTCAAACAAATATGACACATTTTTAATAAACAGCTTCAAGCACTCTTACATCCTGCAAATTTGACATAGATTCTGAGGATGCAACTGGGCCTCATTTTCACCCAGAGATGAATATTAAAGAGTCAGAGTCTGAATGCAGACTAATGAGGACTGCAGTGGTCCAAAAAAAAGGTGTTAGCTCAGGTCAAAGAGAACACGGTCATGAGCACAGTGCGAATTATATAATGACAATCAACTTTTTCTCCAGAGCATAAGGGAACAGCACAGATGCGTGCTTCAGTGAGTCTTACAATCCGTCCAGTATCTTGCTTGTTTAACGTAATGTCTGCAGATGATGACGTAATGTCTGCAGTCTGTAGATGATGATAAATCAGATCCATTACACCAGCTCATGGGGCGCGTACAACAACAACTTTTGTTGTCAGGGGTCACCAACAAAGTATTTTGGAGCAAATCTGCCAGCAAGTCAGACACACACACACACACTCTCTCTCACACACACACACACACACACACCTAACAACAAGTACAACAACAATAGACCATAATTTCTCCTCAAACACAGACCCACACAATGCTGTACAAGAGCCAAAGATCTTATCAGCATGCCAAAAAGGCAGGCTGTATGACTACAGATGTATGACTACAGCATTAAGCATCTAGGACTATACCAGACTAACATTAAAGGCACTGACCACCCAATAATTTGTGGGATTGTGGAAGCAATCGTTCGATCAGGGGCAGAGTATTGATTGTTTAAATATTCGATTTTTGTGGTGGAGTCACAAATTTTATGGGGAGAGAGAGCAGATGAGCAAATTGCCTTAAAAGTGTGTAGCAGACAAAGTGTCTGCAGAGCAAAAGACACAGCAGACTCATGAACAGACTCATGAACTCTGGTCAGTTATTAAAAAAAAGATGTGTGTCACTGTTTGTTGTGGTTTAATTAAAAATAATCAGCCCATGAGCGCAGCTATGCATGAGAGGGGTTCGCTGCACCCGTTTTCAGCTGTCATTAACCATAAAAGGCTTGGTCATAGACAACAAATTAACACCCCCTTGGTGGGTTAGTGGTAAAAGCAGATGTGCTGAACAAACAGAATCAGAAAAGGTGCCGGTTCGGTACCTGGCTGTGAGTAGAATTTTTTATTTTTTAACACAAACTTTAGCCATAAAACCAACGTTTGGGTGTTTTCAAATACTGGTTTTATAGCAACAATACAATCACACTTCACATTTTCATGTGGAAATGCAATCCTGTTTACATTTGTCTGCTGTTTTCATACAGTCTAGGAAAAATAACTCAACACTCCACAACATCTCATTCAAAATTCAACTAATCCTCCACTGTCTGACTGCTCGTGACTGAACACCAGTGTTGTCTAACATTAGAAAATATATGACATTTTGGTAATGACATGTCAGCGTTAGAAATTGAAAGGTGTGCTTTCCATCTAAACTGTAACTGTAAAAGTTAAAAATTAGCCAATGTTAACTCTCATCTGTAGACTTGACAAAATCTAATTAAGAAAGTCTGAAGGCAAGAAAGTGTATTAAACATGCTACATAGCTAGCTACTAGACCGTAATTTCAGAATCACAGTTTGGTGCCATCTCTGGGTCACCAAGCCTCCAAATCCACCATAAGAGGTTTGGAAGTTATGCCAGAAAGAAGCCTTTCCTATCTTTTTGCCACAAGCAAAAGTGCTTGGAGCCAAATGCCACTGGAAGTTTAACTGGGACTGGGTGTTGTGGTCAGACCAGAGCAAAATTTGAACTCTTTCGTTTCAAACCCTCAAGGTGGGCTTGGTGTAGAAATAAAGACCTCTACAGAGAAAAGCACCTAATACCAAGGCATTAAACGTGGTGGAGGATCTGTGATGCTGTGTGTCTTTTTCTTCCCTAAACCCTTGGCATCATGCATTCCAGGATGTACTAAGAGATTTTACATCAAAATCCTGCTGCCTCTGCCAAGAAGCTAAAACATGATCATGGCTGGATCTTTCAGCAGAACAATGATCCAAAGCACACATCAAAATCCACTCAAAAATGGTTCACAAGATCAAGCTTTTGTCATGGCCATCCCAGTCCCCCGACCTAAATCCAACTGAAAACATGTGAGTTGAGCTCAAGAGGGGAGTGCACAAGAGAAGACCCAGTACTTTGCAAGATCTGGAGAAAATCCCTTCTTCTGTGTTCTCAAGTCTTATAAAACATAATAGGAGAAAACTCTGTGCTGCTCTGTTGGCAAAAATAAATGGATGCCAATTATTACGACACATATATTCCATATGAGCCCATTACCATTAAAAACACAAGTGATCATACAATAAATTTTATTCCAAAAAACATGTGTTGCAATACATACATACATGTACAAAGGTGAAGAGAATAACATTGAATATCTCATCACAATGGCACCTGTCAAGGGCAAGAATATGTTAGGCAACAACTGAACAGTGTAAGGATCCAAGGGACTTTAACAAGGGTCATATTGTGATGGCTAGACAATGGAAATCAGAGCATCCTGGCAGAGCAAATGGCAGGTTTTGTTGTACCATTATGCACTGGTCAGTATCTATTAAAAGTAGTCCAAAGACAATCATTGAACCAGTGATGGTCATGGACATCTAATTAATGTCCTTGAGGAGTGAAGGTGAGCCCAACTGGTCCCATAAAAGAGCTACCATAGCACAAATTGCTGACAAATTTAATGCTGGCTATAATAGAAAGGTCTCAGAACACAAAGTACTACAGTGCTTACAGCACATGGGGCTGTGTAGCTGCAGACGAGTCAGAGTACCCATGTTGACCCCAGTCTACCATGAAAGAGCCAACAGTGAGGATCTGAGCATTGGAACTGGACCATGAAGCAAATGGATTGCCTGGCAGAGGAATTATGATTTCTTTTACATCATGTGGACAGCTGGGTGAGTGGCTTACCTATAAAAAAGATGGCACCCAGATGCATTATAGGATAAAGGCAAGCCAGCATGATGCTCTGGGCATTCATGTTTGACTCATATACCTCTTAATGGCAATGATATTTCCTAGTGGCAGTGGCCTCTTTCAACAGGAAAATGTACCCTTCCACACTTCAAAACCTATTTAGGAAGGGTTTGAGGAACATGACAAACAGTTCAAGATGTTGACTTGACCTCTAAATTCCCTAGATCTTAATCCGCCTTACACAACACACCTTCAGAGGTCTTGTGCTGCAAGGGAAACCTACGCAATATTAGGATGGTGGTATTAAAGTTATATCTGACTGGTGTATATACGCACCATTATTGAGTCTAGTAGAGGGAAATAATTACATGGCAGTTTCAAGGTGGTATCAGTTAGGACTGTGATAGTTAATGCAGGGAGGTGGATATTCCATAAAATTTTTACTTTGTTTTGCGTTAAATATTTCGGTGAGAATTCAAATCTGATGCAGTTTTAAAGCTAAACTTAGAGCTTGGTGAATGAACTGAAAGGCAGTGAATTTATCCTCTGCCTCCAACCCGAGCAACCTGGTGAGCGAGTTCTGTGACCTGGTGAGTGATTCCAGCTGCCGCGGCCAGCAACTGATGAAGGCTTTTATGAAGGCTTGACTGCAATCAAAAATAGACTTTCTACTATATACTGGAGTCTCTTTGAAACTGCAATCTTTAGGAAAACTTGTGAATAAATGGTTGAGGAAACACTATAAAGCTAAGAGGAGACTGAGCCACCTGAGTGTGAAGTCAATGACTTCATACATCACAGGGGTCTCTTCATGCATCACTCTTCTGGCATAAAGAAATACAACACAGACTGAAAAACATACAGCTTAATTGCACCACTTTGAGAGTTGCACCCAAAACACTAGCCCACAAGCAGACATTAACCCATATATAAAAAGTATAATAATATGTTTTAAAAGCAAAAATACAATACATTGAATGGTTAAAAATACTTTGGCTGATAGCATACATGACAATGTGAATTCTAACTTGCAATAGAACAGGAGGAAACCAAGGAAGACGAAGACTGACCAGACCAGGCCGCTCAGAGAGGAATATGAACAGCTAGCAACCACACCTACAAAAATAGGCTTCTTAAAATTATTCTAAAATTAGTCCAAACAGAATCTTGTTTTACCTTACCGTGTGTCTGGTTAAGAATTTAGTAGCCATTTTACATTTTATTATAATATACATAAATGTAATGACTTTTATTCTTTTGTTTTTACATACATATTAAATTCTTAAATCCATATCAAGTTTTATGTCATACATGTGTCGTAAAACATGTATCAACGTTTTAATATGTTTAAGGTGATTGATATAACTGATTGATTTATTAATCTTGTGCTCTAACAACACAGAGGAATCAAAGAAAATCATTGACAATTTTTGGGGGGTATTTTTAAGGGTAAAGATATTGAGAATATATTTTTGGGATGTATGGGAAAGTAAAAAGAAACTTCAATGTTGGGATATCTCAAGACTTAGTAGTGTTATCTTAATTGTTCTCAAGCAGGTCGGGTTAGGTCGGGTCGGGTTGGGTCAGGTCAGTACTGTATTATAATAATTGAAATGTACTAAACATAGCTTAAAGCTGTGTTTGAAATATAAATTGTCTGATAAAAGAATGCTTTGGCTCCTTTTTATTCTAATTTCCCTCTTTATTCTAATTGATCAACTCTGGGGATACAAATGGAGTCTGCAGTGTGAGGTCACTTGAAAGTGCAGTTTGTGGCTTAGTAACAGTTAAGACATATTCCCACAGATTATATTACCATTCTCCAGAAAGTGACGTGCTTCTGTGATGTTAGTGTTGTTGGAGTATCCAGTGGTGATCAGTCTAGTTCAGTTAAATTTTATTATTTATTATTTTCAATAGATATTTTAGTGTTGTGGCTTCCAAACTATGGAACTTCCTCCCTGAGAATCTTCAGAATGCTTCCTCTCTTGCTTCCTCCAAAAGCAAAATAAAAATGTATCTTTTCTCTCAGTTCTCTCTTGATTCTACTACCTATTTGTTCTTTCCTTCTACTGTAATCTGTGTTGTTGTAATTTGCCCTGTTTAATGGTTTGTCTACTACTGTATGTTAAACACTGTTTCATGTTCTCTGTCTGTACTATTTGTAAAGTGACCTTGAGTTTGAGAAAGGTGCTATATAAATTATTATTATTGTTATTATTATTATTATTATTATTAGTCATATGTAGGTTAACACAGGGACAATAGTACAATGAAATACGCTTAACAAGAGAAACAGATCAACTCAGCAATAAGAGCACTAGTCATCTAAAATATAGAATGTAAGATAAAACAAAATAATACAAATGGTATACGCTATAAGTAAAATATAAAAATATGTACATGTATGAAAAAGTGAATTAATATGTAAAAGTAAAGAGACGACAATATTGCACACTGGGTCTGTTCTGGTTTAACAGCAGCAGTCATGGTTGATGCATTAGACAGTTATTCAGATTTGTGAGCTGAGAAACCTGATGGCCTGGTGGTGAATACTTTCCTTGAGTCTAGCTGTACGTGCAGCCTCGCTCCTGTATCGTCTGCCAGACGGTAACAAGGAGAACAGTCTGCACACTGGGTGGCTGTGGTCCTTGATGATGCTGAGCGCCTTCTGTAGGCACCGCTGGTGGAAGATATGCTGAATGGCAGGGAATCTGTTGCCAGTGATATGCTGTGACGCCTCCACCACTCTCTGTAGTGATTTATGACTGCGGGCAGAGCAGCTCCTGTACCAGATTGTGATGCAGGTTGTCAGCAAGCTCTCAAGGGTGCACCTGTAGAAATCTGTTCATGCCAAACTCCTCAGGACGTAGAGAAACTGGTGAGCTTTCTTGACCAAGGTGTCCATGCGTAGTGACCAGGAGGACACTGAGGGGCATGAAGCTGCTGACCCTTTCAAAAACTCAACATCATCAATGTGGATGGGCAGATCTCCAAAATCTTGCTGTCTCCTGAAATCATCTCTTTATTTTTACTGACATTGAGAGAGAGGTTGTTGACCTTGCACCAGCTGGTTTATACCTTTACTGGAATCTGTCTCATCACTGAAAGCGAAAAGGCCCAAGATGGTTGCATCAACTTAATGATGACGTCGGAGCTGTGCTTGGCAGCACACTGGAAAGTGAACAAAGAGTACAGGAGGGGGGCTGAGTACAGAGCCCTGTGGTACGCCCATGTTGTGGATCAGCGAGGAGGAGGTGTGACTGCCAATTCTCACCACCTGAGGCCTGCAGCTGCAGATGGAGGTCTCTAGTCCAAAATCACAGAGCTTAGAGGCAGGTTTTGAGGGTATGGTGGTGTTGAATGCCAAGCTGTAATCAATGGAGAGCATTCTCAAATATGTATTCCCTTTGTCCTGGTGGGTAAGCGCACTCTGTCACCAAGGTTGTGGCATTCTCCATGGCCTTGTTTCATCTACAAAAAAAAAGCATGAGCCTGTTCATGCTTGCAATGACTCCAATTCTTAGGATGTCAAAAGGAACACTAATAGACAAAGGAAGATAAAAAGAAGAAGAAAAAAGATAAAAATAAAAAGAGTACTTTGGTGCCACAGAGAGCTTCCTCAGGGGCAAGCTCTTGCTTAGTGTCGTTCAGCAGTACGAGCAAAGTCATCCTTGCTGTGTAAAAATAATATTTGCTGTATAAATTTCAAAAGGGGCTGTGGCCAAAAAAGTGCCTGATGATGAGAAAGAGTTTGGTGGAAGGGATTCTTAAGCCACAGAAGTCAGAGAACCAAGCATGAGAAATTGCCTCTGTCCTCTTCATCTTTATTATAGCTATTACATTTGATTCAAAAGCAAAAGACTTCAAAGGGTTGGACGAAAATTCATGAGTGGCGAGGTTCCATTTCATTTTGAACCTGGAAAAGTGGTGGGAGAGAGGGAGGGAGAGAAAGAGAGAGAGAGAGACACACACAGAGAGAGAGAGAATGCATACTTACCATCACCTAAGAGCAGCAAGATCTATGAGCTCTTCCATAAGGTCAAAAAGGAAGAGAAAAAAAACAGCTGACTCGAAAGGTAAAAATCCTGATAGTCAGCTGATACTGAATGTGGAATATGAAGAATCTCAGATGTTGTTTTAACAGTATTATGGCCCATTCCCTCTCTTGCCATTGCTACCAAAGTGAGTGTGTGCTATTGAATTATTGAGGCTTTTGGTTTAGATGAAAAAGTTCTTGATCACATCCTTAATTCAGAATGTAACCCTGAATGTAACTTAATTACATTTTAATAGATTTAATTAAATCTGTCTGTGTCAGAACCTTGGCAAACTTTGTTAGGGGTTATTTTTATGATGGCACTGCAGGCTAAATAGAAGGTCACATTTGGTGAGAGACTTTGCCCAAATTACGTTTTTATTTAGCTTGTAAAACACTATATTACATCACAGTAATTAAAACATCTGTATGATAAGACAAGTGCAGTTAGGAGAACACTGGTAATGAAGGACTGATTAGCCAAATTAGGTACTAGAAGGTGTATTTACATTAATTCTAGTTAGTGTGTTACCAGCAAATAAATGCTTGTTTTCCAGACAAATAGCCCTGCATATCATTTTCTCAGCTGGCGTAAGATTTTTACCTTTAAAAAAATATATTACTTTAAGACTCCTCTAAAACATAATAACTGCATAGCAGCAAGTGCTGTTTTCATTATAGTGCAAACATCTTAAGAGTCTTGTAAATGTCACTGGGACGTTTTGGATGTAGGTTCTATAATTATACTGGAATAAAATACAGGTTTGTGGGGTCAAAATGGCAATTTTGGCACAAAAGCAGTATAAAGCCAAATACTAGTACTGGTAGTGAAAATACAGTGTTTGCAGGTCTTGCTTCAAATAATCTTGTTACATGGAGGTCTCATACATGGACACTGTAGACAAAAATCTGACCGTCCGTGCTAGGAAGCTTTAACAGAAGAATAATGGCTCAAGATATCCTTCACAAAACTTCCTCGCAAAATGGCTCACTGACCACATACCCTTTACAGCGGCTATCCCAGTCCCCTGATCTACAACCCCCCACTGAAAACCTGCAAAATGTGCTGAAAATGAGAATCAAAAACTGATGACAAATGACTGAGAAACCCAGAGAGACTTTGCAGATCCCCCACCTTTTCAGGAAAAGACAGTGCTGTTATTTTGGCAAGGTGAAGAAGTTTCAAGGATGCCTTTTTTTGTTAAGAGCAATGGTATCACATTAAAATTATACTCATAAGGCATGGCTAGTTTATTCTGGAAATCGATATTCAGTTTCTTCTGGTCAGTCAATATACAACCTTACTGACCAACAATTGCTCTTCTCCACTCGTGTTTCTAATGAGATTTCCATAGCAAATATTATTAGCTCTTTATATAATAATATATATAATATATAGGCAGATTTAGATATATAGATGAGCAGTGAGTGTTTTTTTTTTCACAGGAATATTATTAAATATACTAAATAAAACTAAAATGAATAAATTCAAATATCATTACACAGTAAATAGTGATGTTATGTTCAGTATATCAGTGTGTTCCTTGTGGAAGCCCAGTATTCACAAACCTGATTTGAATCAGTCCTTCATTAAATTAAATCAGGAGCTGCTGATGGAATTTCACAAATCCAAACAACGGCTGGAGGAACTGAGGAGAAATCTGGAACCGAACCTGTGTTCTCCTTACCAGCTCACAAAATATCCACTACTTTTTTACAAACTAAACAAATCTTGATAGTTTTTACAGCTTTCTTCTTTGTTTGCGTTTATTCTAGTCAAATTTGCTAGCAGAATGACACTTGTTAACTTTGCAAGCAGAACCTAAAGTTTTGTCCGAATTTATATCCTTTTGCTCATATATAATCCTTGTTTCCCCTCACATAGTGTCTTAGCAGATGTTCATGGTAAGTGAACTAGCATGAACATCTGCTAAGACACTATGTAGTTAAATATATAGAACAGTAAAGATAAACCTGCATTGTCTCAAATGCTGTTAAAGATTTCTGCTTGTTAGTGACATTACCATTCCTTCATGAAAGTCTTTGAAAGATTTGTGTAACTTCCTGCTCCAGAATCTGATATTTAAACAAACAGTTTATTAAAAACTACAATAAATTGAATATGTATGATTTCAAACTGAATTTGGTTACAGCCACCTGAAATGGGGATGGCCTTAATAAAATAAGAAGGAATAAGAAACTGTGGGGAAAGGACTGGGAGATGTTTTACAAAATGCATAAACTCCCAGGCCATGACCCATCACACGGCTCCAGCATATACTCGACAGAGATATGTAAACATACACACAAACACACACACAAAGAAACACACACACAAACAAACACTTCAGTACATGCACAACAGAGCGCTCCAAATCCGTTTACTCACCCACTGCACACGCTCCATTGCAAGCAGCGGGAAGAAGATGAAATTAGTGTCACACACCTTAGATTATGTGCATGCAGGAGGAGAAAGAAAGAGGCAAAACACACAAATACACAAACACACACACACACACACACACACACACATACACACACACACACACACACACACACACACAAAAGAGAGAGAGAGAGAGAGAGGGAGAGAGACACAAAAACAAGAAAAGAAACCCTCTGACACTCAAACAGAGGAGTAATACATTAAACTCTGTTACATTTCAGGCTTGCCTATAACAGCACTAGACTTCACACCAATACAAACGAATGACCACCAAAAACTTTATAAAACAAACAACATCTGTTTGAGAGTAAAGGCAAGACATGATGCACACACCAGAGGCCTCGTCTATTAAAAATCGTCCCTGTAGCAGTTGATCATAATCACCGCCACATTTCTGTTTATCCTGCTATACTTGAGAGGCTGGCACATATTTAATATCATCTTCATGTCTATACCATCAAAAAATGTATTAAATGTAATACATTTAAACTGATTATTCTGTCAACATACTATTGGTGATAAAAATTTTGAGACAGTCAAGTTACTCATTACTTTAAACATAAACAACAAATCTTTTTTGCCATAAAGCAGCAGGTTCACTCTCAAAAACAATATGTTAATTAACAACACTGTGAAAACAACATGTTTTAACACATTTTGTGCTATGTCATTATCTGTTAGAGCACATTTTGTGTTAGGAGTAATGAAGTCTTTTTATGGCCTCAATCAACCAACCAACCAAGTTTTGAACTCTCAGATCTTCAAAGGCCAGGCATGTCAGTACACAAGAATGAGAACAAAATGTGCAAAATTGAATTTCATCAATTAAAACATTCAGGACAGTCAGAAACATCTAAATAATGAACAACTAAAACAAATAAAGGCAACAATATTTGCTTTAAACACAAGAAAGTGCTTCTAAATGCTGGTTTACTCCTGATGCTGCACCTCTGAGCTAAAACTTTTTAGTGTGTTGGTGTGTCTTAATCCCGCTCCTGGTGACCCACTGCCCTGCAGTTTCAGGTTTTCCTTGCCTCAACACTGATGCAGCTCATGCAGGGCTGATTAATTACTCCGTGAGCTGCTCTCTTGTGCTGGAGCAGGGAATACGTGAACCTGTGCGATGCTTTGGGTCTCTAGGAGCAGGATTAGGAAACACTGGTATAGGATATACAGGATTTTAAAGGGAAGCAGTATATCTAGCTCCCTTCCATGTTAACCCATGAGCTTATGGGACTGGTATCCTGGCACTGTTTAAAACATATCCAGGATTCTGTTTGCTGCTGAATGTCAGGGGGTTTTGAAATGTTCATGCAGCTTCTTGTGACTCAGAACAATTACAGTTTTTCACTTCTGGCCCTTGAGCATCCATGCACACCTGGATTAATTCTCAGCTAATTAATTTGTGAGGCCTCAACGAGGCTCTAGTCCAGAGATTCACTTCCTCCAATCCATTAACCCCGTCCATATCTCCACAAAGACCATTGAGGATTCGATCAGATTCACCAGAGTTCCAATCATATGACTCTGATTCATTGGTGCAGAAACCCCCAGTTTACATGTAGACCATTGGAAATTATCGTCAGAGTTAAGTAAAAAAAGAAAGTAGCCATTTATGTCACATGTGAACACAGCACTGTACACAGTGCTGTTCTCTGCATTTAATTCATTCACCCGAGTGAAGCAGTAGGGAGATGACAATTTTACCTTGCTCAGGGGTACCTCAGTAGTGCCATTGCCAGTCCTGGGATTCAGACCTACAACCTTCAGACTGCAGGGCCAACTCCCTAACCGCCAGACCACCAGCACAATATATGGCCCAATATATGAAGCTTTTTCTATTTTGCCTGATGCCCTAGTTATTGTTCCCATCGCCTGTTTTTCTTGACTGTTTTCCTCTCACCTGTCTGTTCTGTTCGCTTGTTGGACTGCCATACTGGACTTTGACCACTATTGTTTGGATTACATGATTCAGTTCTCCTGTCCTATGATTCGGATTTGTTTGCCTGTCAGACTGAATTCTGGTTTTGGAGTTTTGCTTGTTTCTGTTTTTCCTTGCGGCCTCGTGTCTGTTGGAATAAACCTATCTCTATTTTATACTCTGCCCTGGAGTCCTCCCTATTCTGAATGTGACATAATTAACCTTTTATGAGTTTAAAATTGGTTAGAATGTAGGAGAAAACCTGAAAACTTCCAGTTCAAAACTAAGATTTGGAAATTGGGAAAGTTGTAAAACAGTGTGAACCCTCTTTGACCATAGTAAAATCACTGACAAAGTGAGAAAAATGATGGTAATTATGATGATGAGGATGATGATGATTACTGTCATTATTATTATTATCATCATAATTTAAACAATTCTCCCATCATGCACTGTGGTCAACACCAGCCTACCATTGTTAAGCAACAAAATGATCATTTTTTTCTACTACAGCTTCATGAATTAACATAGTATTCAACTGGTTGGTGCGGCGATATATGCTTTGCAACAGCTGAAATATTCCAAGGTTCAAATTATATTGCATAATTTACATTAGAAACTGTAGATTGTAAATCAGCGGCATCCATTAAGATCCACTGCCCAGCAGAAGAATGTAATTCCAGCCCAGATCTAATACACCAGGCTCTGATTCAGATTCTCATTAGACCTCGATTAGCTGGATCAGGTGTTGGATTATGGATCCGCACAATGGTAGAACCCCAGGCGCGGCCTTTTGTTTCTTTTAGCATTTGGAGTTTATCATGCAAGTCACATCGATTTGGAAGCAGTCAATCTATCACACCCTTTTTAATTTCCTCACAATTGGAATGTCTTAACCTGTCTCATTGAAGTATCTAGGCCATGGGGATTCAAAGAAAACTGATCTTATGCTTGAAGAACACACAGTCAGAAGTGTATTTACTGAGACTTGACTCAGATTGATTTTGGCTTCAAGGAGGGATCAATATGTTAGTTTTTATGCAAATAATAAATGGCTTTTGTACAGTATGGTCATTTAACCTATTTATCCATGTGTGTGTGTGTGTGTGTGTGTGTGTTTACAAATAAGACTAAGTAACACTGAGCTTTATTTGACATCATAGGCCCTGAAGAACAAGAAATAGTAGTAATACTTCTGTAAATCAAATAGGACTGCATTTATTTCCCAGACATCAATATACACATACATGAGAGCATGTGTGTTCATGTGTGCGTGTGTGTGTGTTTTTGTGTGCTTTATGTGAAAAAAGAGTGTGATCAAATCCTTCTACATCTAAGACGCAGACAGAATGGGTCTGACTGCCTGGGGCTCAGTAGTTTCTGGCTCCAGTGGAGGCTGTCAGCAGTAATGCCAATCACACTCTTTTCTGTCCATCAAAACACAATAATAGAATAAGAGAGAAGAGACTGAGGGTGGGGAAATTGTGGGATGGGGTGTTGTAGATGACTGTCAGGGCAGAGCTACAGATAAAATACATTAAAAGCTCAGGATGGACCCCAAAGGCAGCATGCTAAGCTCAGATCTTTGGAAGACTGTATGAAAGAGTAATAACCTAAAGTATGTTTATTAAATACAAACTGTTCCTTGGAAAATATGTATTATCAATATATATTATCTAATATTTGTATTATCTGTTTATAGATAGATAATACAGATATTAGATAATATATATTCTAATATCTATACACATATATACATACATATATACGCATAGATGCCCACATAAAGACTCATGCCTACACCAACAGACAGACAAAACCACAGACAAACGCACGCCCACCTAATGGTTTCTCAGCTCCTCTTTGAGCTCATACCTCTGACAGTTTACAAACTTCTGTTTATGAATAGGAGCATGTCTTGGCATGCTGTTTGCCACAGCAGTGGTTTTAAGTGGGATTTGAGAGGATTAGGCAACACTGAGCTGTCAACTATCTGCACACACAAAAAAAAGAAATAAAGACAAAAGCAAAAGCTGAGCTCTGTCTACCAGTTCCACAAAATATCTTCTGGACTGGGCTTGAAAAAGAGATCATAAACCCAGTGCCAGAGTAAACAATTTACTTGCGTTTTAGGATGTTCTCCGGCTGCGGGAACACTAGAGAGAAACATGCTGACATTTGCCGAGATGCTTTAAAATCTTCTCCGTTGGTTACATTAGATATGATTACTTAGCACCAGTAATCTGGCTGATTGGTTAGGCAAGACATTTTCTACATTCTGCTAAGCCTCCCCATAAGCAGCAGCATTAGTGTCAGAATTTGTTTTTTCTTTTGTGGAGTTTGGTCTTCCTTCCTGACCCTCTGGCATGTATTTAAAGTAAAGATGAGTTCTCAAAATTAAAGTACTTATCCAAAGAGAACAAAAAAGTCAAAGTCAAGTGGAAAGGTGCTTGAGGGTGATACAGAGGTCAGACACAGATCTAAATAGAAATGTGTAATAACTCAGTTTCAATTTATAAACTGTCAACATTATGATTTCTCTATTAGGGTATTTTTCCACTGCACAAACACCCAAACACCAGAACCTTTGGTAGAAACTAAAATTGTTGCTTTATTTATTTATTTATTTTTTCTATTCATTACCAATCCAGTACCGAAGTGTCCAGTTTTATGGGTTTTGGTATTTGGCACCAACAATACCAACACTAGAATGTAATCTAGGATGATTTGCTGATGTATTGATCACCATTTTAGTAAATACCACTTATAAAGAGTTTGTTAAGATATGTTTTATGGGGGGTAATTGCTCCCTTATTGTTGCTCAGCCCACCTAAGCAAATGTGCATTTTTACTTATTATTTTCTTCTTTCCTATATTCATTGAAAAAAAAGAAAAAAAAACTCTTTGGGCACTTAAATTCTTACTCTATGCCTTCCTTACTTTTGCCTTAATCTCTGACTTTTCTTCGACAGAAGTTGTTTAGGTGTATAACTTAGCTGGCATTTAACTTGGTTGAATAGATGTTGATTTAAGTATAGCATTTCAGGTTGAAGAACAGATGTGGACTACTTGAGAACTGACGTATGTCGCTCTGGATAAGAGCGGCTGCCAAATGCTATAA
Organism: Brycinus macrolepidotus; assembly: GCA_037974445.1. Taxonomy (NCBI): domain Eukaryota; kingdom Metazoa; phylum Chordata; class Actinopteri; order Characiformes; family Alestidae; genus Brycinus; species Brycinus macrolepidotus. The sequence continues at coordinate 39,927,403 of JBBPCZ010000115.1, read as the reverse complement.
ATGTAAATGTAAGTGTAATTAGAAGTCAGTTGTTTATTCTACTTTTCTACCTTTCTTATTCAGTTGCACCACCCCACTCCACCCTGTAGACAAAAAATGGTCATTCACATTCCCCCATTGAAAAAAATCAATCAATAAGAAAATTTGTCGTTCATGAAATTTGTGCACAACCCCTATCCTAACCACCCCCTTGACAAAAAGGTGAGCCTATTCATGAATCTGTAGTGACACCCCGAAGAACTATAGAATAAATGGTTTTGCTCTAATACACGTAATCTAAGAAAAAAATATTAGCTTTGTGTTATGCTAATTGTATGTAATTGTATGTAATTGTAGACATTTGTGCAAAAATGCAGAAAAGTGCAATAATGCAGAAAAGTGCTATAGTAAGCTAGATAACACATCTAACATGACAGCACTCTTGCACATGAGTCTGTGTAGGTGTAGACATTTGTGGAAGTATGAGAGTGCAGAACAGCCCAGTACTTTGTTTCATAACAGCCTATTGGTTTCCTGTTGGTTACCAATCCAGTACTGAAGGGCCCAGCTTAATGGGTTTTGGTATTTGCTAAAGATTTGTACCAACAGGGCCAAACACTAAAATGTAAGCTAGAATGATTGGTTGTTGTCTTGATCACCATTTTAGTAAATACTACTTGTAAAGAGTTTGTTAAGATATGCCAGGGGCGTCTCTAGAATTGTTTAAGGGGGGCTATTAGCCTCCTAATTGTTGTTCAGGTCCACCTAAATAAATGTGCATTAATAATTGAAACAGTAGTTTTTCCTTGTAAGCAAGATAACACATCTAATATGACAGCACTCTTGCACTCTACATGAGTCTGTGTAGATTTAGACATTTGTGGAAGTGTGAGAGTGTAGAACAGTGCAGTACTTTCATATCAGCCTATAGGTTTCCTATTGGTTATCAATCCAGTACTGAAGGGCTTAGCTCTAATAAGCTTAATATAAAAATATGTAAGCTTTGTTTATGCTACACATAATTGTATGTAATTGTAGACATTTGTGCGAAATCACAGAAAAGTTCAATAACCCAGAAAAGTGCTAAAGGAAGCAAGATAATACATCTAATATGACAGTACTGTTGGAGTAGATGTTTGTGGAAGTGTGAGCATGCAGAACAGCGCAGCACTTTGTTTCATATCAGCCTATAAATTAAGCTTGCTAGCAAGCAAGATAATTCTCTATCAAAACTGGACGCTTTAGAGTGATGATGGTTTCAGTTATGTCAAGCAGGTGGAAAATGAATTTGGGCTAGAACCATGAGTTCTGTTGGTTCCTGTTCGGGTCAGTTCTTGTTTTTGATTGTTCAGTGGGAAAATACCCTTAGTGATGTAACTGCAATACATTTTATGTTATGTATTTTTTTCTATAAGAATGGAACCTAACAACAGCATAAGGCAATGGCCCAGTGCTTAAGACTTTAATCCTGAGATTCATTATTTGACATGTTCTTTTTGTTTTTTGTTTTTTTTTTACTATGAGTGGTTTTCTTTAGCTATTCTATCACTCGGATGACAAATGACAAAATGGGGGCCGCAAAACTGGAGGTAAAAAAACCCCTTTCTATAAAGGAAGTAACATTTTACCCCAACTCTATACCATCTGCCACCCTCTTATATTCAGAGACATTTGTCTTCGGATTGCTAGATTGATTGCTTTCTCTAAATGACCCTCACGGGTCACCCCATAATGGACTGGCCTCCTACACAGCGAAGAGGGACAATCTATGGCCTTCCCACCCTCTCTCTCAGCTCACCCTCATCCTCATGGATGTCAGAATCCAATCTCCTAAGCACCAGCACCTTCATGATACAAAAGGGCAGGCAAGGTAACATTTCACCTCTCAAACTGCACACAAATCTGAGGGGATAATTGAAAAGCAATTTAGATGTATGTCGCACCCTTCACATCCTGATTTAGGGCAGTCCTTTTAGAAATGTGACAGAGATGTAAGCAGCTGTCAGCGATCAGTTTCACACACACTGATCATAGAAAACTACACTACTCAGCAATTTAAGGGTGAAATATTGAACCAATAAGTCAAACAGAAAAAAATGAGTAGATAAGTTCATGTACACAATCTGGCTAAAAGGGACATGCTTCCTAATTTTTGAGTTTCTGCCACACCCTTTGCTATCAGTTCACATATAGGGTACCGCATTACAATAAGACTACTCTTATAAAGTGTTTATAAATGATTTATAATCAGGCTGTTAATTAGGTTTTAGGCAGTTATAAACAAGCTATAAATGTTGTCACACACTGATGCAGGCTCATTATTTATCAAATTCTGGTGTTTTAATGGTAGCAGCATGTTAACAAAGACCTGATGAAGCTGACAGTTTAACATTCTGCCTGAGAAAGAGACAAGATAAGCTCAGCAACTAGCAAGATCTGAGATCTTTCAAATAGTGATCCTGCATTAAGGTATGACAACTGTTATAACTAGTCTATAACTGCTTATTAATGAATTATAAACTGTCTACAAACTAATTAACAACCTGATTATAAATCATTTTTAAACCCTTTATAAGGGTAGTCTTATTGTAAAGCGGTACCACATAAAGCCATGCATTATAGACAAAAGCTGGCAGTAGAACAGGGTTGTACTGAAGAGCTCAGTGATGTTAAATGTGCCTCTGTCACAGGATGCCACCTTTGCCAGAAGCCAGTTTGTGAAATTTCAGCCCTGCTAGATCTGCTCTGGTAAACTGTAAGTGCTATTATTGAGAAAAGGAAGTATTCAGGAGCTTAGCCACAAAGCAGCAGAGCATGCAAAGTCAGAGCTGGCTGCTTAGTGCAGAAGCATGTGGCAGGTAAAAATCACCAACCTCCTGTTGCATCACTCACTACAGAGTTCCAAACCACCTCTGGAAGCAACATGAACACAAGAACTGTGCATCGGAATCTTCATGAAACGGGTTGCCAAGGTTGACAAGCCTAGGATCAGTATGCACAATGTCAAGCATCAGCCGAAGCGCTGTAAAGCCTGTCACGACTCTGGAGCAGTGAAACATGTGATGACGCTTCTCTATCGGCGCCTTTCCATAGGTCTACAGGAACAGTGCCGTACTTACACTGTACTGTGATGGCACGGAATTTGCAGCAAGCTTTGATTTTCATGTATCTCAGTCTTGCAATGGAGTTTCTGACTCAATTCTCTCCATACAGTTTATGACTGGTCGTCATCCCAAAACCGCGTCCATGGAGTCGTATCTAGAAAGTTTTTCTGCCAGCTGCTTTTGTTATTGTGGTCTTTTATTATTTAGAGTCTTGTTTTAGTTTTTAAAATTTTCTCAGCATTCTTTAGCAGCATGACGAATACCTACAGTAACTTGTTAGTGATGTCCTGGATCACCTTCACGTTTCTCACAGCATTAAAAGATAAATTTGATAGCGTAAGTTTATAAATTTGATAGATAAATTTGATAGAAGATAAATCCCATTGAAATTTATCTTCAGCCCAAACAGACAGTAGTGCTTGTACTTCGTTGACTTGCCAGTTGTTAGTTTACATCTCCATTGTTTTTTGTGCAGACAGTAAAGAACACAATGGCTTCATTCTATGTTGTGATGACCAATCAGTCAGCTCGACTGCGGCCCACTTTCGGCTCTGCCACTGAACAACTCGGGTATGGCTCAGGTAAGGGTCGCTTTATTTGTGATGGAAAAACATTTGTCAGCGGTGCGGCACAATTCCTTGTGCCAGTGGAAAAGCGCCATATGTGACAGTCTGATGGATGAAACTGGATTTGACAGATGCCAAAAGAACCTACCAGAATGCATACTGCTAAAGGTGAAGTTGTTTGAGGAGGATTTGGGAAGGGCGGTAACTCCATATTAATGCCCAGGGTTTCGGAACGTAACAGTTGCTGTTTATTAATTTCATAAAATAAAACATCTGCTGTGGTGTCATTCCATTGTTATTTCAAATGACTAGGTGAGTAAATGATTTAGACTCATTACTAAGGATGATGTGAACTCATTGAACATGAGGGCCGTGCTTTAAAAAGCAGTTTGAACTGAGAACAAAGTCTGAACATGATGATGAATAAATACATTTAATTAATAAGGGATTAGATGCTCCAGGCCATCCCTGACTGCTTTTAAATGCTTGAGGTAGCTCATAAATATACATTTTAGAAATGCAAGATCAAGATGCAACCTCTAACATTGAGGTTCCTGTATTACCATTAATATTTTAGCCAATACTTAGCATTTATGCTTGGTATTCAGAGACCAGCAGCTTACTTAGTATTAATATGTGCAAATGAATGCTTTGTTTATTAAACCCGACAAGCTTCCAGTGGTATCACTTGGATCTCTTAATAGGGTCCAAAATCTACCACGTGTGCATGGACAATCAAAGCTGAGAAAGTTATTAGACTTATTATTGGCTACTGATTACTAAACATCATACAAAAGCAAGACAGTTACAATGGTTTTAGCTGTATGCAGCACTTCAAGAATGCAAGCAAACTCTTATTGGTGCAAGTTTCCATTGACTTTTTGTGCAAAGTGCAAGCAATGAAATAAAAATGGCTAAAATAATTCTTGTACTTTTACTTGTTTCCTTTGAACTGACTTATTAATAAAAATGATTTACATAGTGACAGCATTTCCTGCACAAAACTCTTGTTGCATGAGCTTTATTTTGATCAATGATCACAATTTTTTTGCAACTTTGTTTATAGTTTTGGCTTCCCTATAACCTATTGATAAGCATATAGTATTTTGTTTATAATTTTTATTGTTTTATTATTTATTGATCTTGCATTTCTAAAATGTATATTTTAGACAACAGCAATAATAAAAAGACATTGATACCAGTACATAAGAGATTCTCAGACTTTTACAGGCATTTAGGCTATAGCACTGAGATCTTTCATTGTTAGAAACATGTTAAAAACTGCTGTGTGAAGGATAGCAATATTACCTACCAACCACAACTACTAAATTATTTGAATCTGAATTATTTGAAATGAAACACTTGCTAACACATTTGGACAGCCTTAAATGTTTTGTGGGTGTCAATTGTCACAAGATTATCTTGATAAAAAAAAATGTTTTTTTTTCTATCATACATGCCATATATCACCAGATTTTGTGTCAGAGCTTTTTTTCTGTTGCCATTAACTTATTTAGACACAAGATTGCCAAAACACGACAAGGGGTATCAAGGGGGAGTGGGGTAAATTAGATTTTGTCCATATTATGTTTAGGGAAGTTTTGTTCATATAGAGTGTACAGCTCTCTGAAATGTATGTACAGTGGTACCCCGCATAACGAAGGCAATCCGTTCCAGCGGCGCATTCTTTATGCGGGGAGTTCGTTGTGCGAAACACAATTTCCCGTAGACTTCTATGGG
>JBBPCZ010000115.1:39893312-39911581 GCA_037974445.1 Brycinus macrolepidotus | reverse complement strand
TTTTACTTGAGTATATATTTTGCAGGATATTTGTACTTTTACTTAAGTACTAAGCTTCAGTACTTCCTCCACCACTGAAAATGACTGATGATTACTTGTCAGCTTTCCTAAAAACTGTAAGTCTTCACTCTTAAAAATAAAGGTGCCAAAAAGGTTCTTCAGATGTTAAAAGAGAACCACTTTTAATGCCCAAATTCTCCAAGCCAAGAACCATTTAACAACCGTTATTTCAAAAGTGTGAGCATTTCTGATGTCCTAACATCACCTGTTCCAAAAAAGAAATCATGAAAAGATAACGGAATCACATTGGGAGCTCTGGTTTCCTCCCACAGTCCGAAGACACACTTCAAGTCCCACAATTGTCTCAGCCTGTAAGTCTCAACCTATAAGTCCCACAATTGTATTTTATACTCATTTGGTAAAAAGGATGTCTTCTTAACAAGATCTGAGAACATAGCGGAGAAGATGCTCATGGAACTGTTAATTATAATGCAGCATCAGTGGCACTGTGTTTAAGAATGAACAGCTTCTCTGAGGGCAACGGCAAAGACTGTGGTAGCGCTAGCCTCTCAATGAGATATGACTGGTTTGGCAGATGAAAAGGAGCGCTGTGGACTCTGTCCAAATATACCCAGCTTGAGAAGAGCAAATTTCTCCTTGGGAGATAAGCTATGATAATTATACAGATTAATCTTCTGTTACCCATCTGCTCCAAAATCAGTTTGTCACATCCATCTAGGACTGAGCTCTTCCAGCAGTGCTTTAAGCCATCATTGCTCTTCCCCTCCTTCAGGGCTTGGTGGGGTGTCTTTGTAGACCTCAAAAAAAGAGAGTCGCTCACTCGACTGAAAGCAGGAGTGACATTTCAACCACTGGACAGCCTGAAGGGGAAGTGTGTGAGGTTCAGAGAGCCCTGGTGCTACTCTTCCTGCTCTAGAACAGTGCCAAAAACCGCTCGAGTACAAGGCTGAACTCACATCAGTTCATCAATATGTAATTGACTGGCACTGGTACAGGTCCCTGTTGAGTGCTGGCTCTGGGCAGAGGGCCCTACATCCAGCAGTGACTGAGCATGCGGTGCCAAGTGGAGAGTTTTGTGCTAAAGAAACTTTTGTTATTCATTTGCATTGTGGTGGTGGGAGCACTTGCTATACAATTCAGTTTGAATTGCAAGTGCATTATTTGCTGTCCTCTGCATGAGACTTCGAAAAAGAGTCAAGCAAGAAAATGAAATGCCCTTGGTAAGACGGAGGAAAGGAGTCACAAGAGATGAATAGGAGAAGAAAATGCAATGCAATAACTACACATTGTTAATGAAATTAAACATATATCTGTCTGAACCTCCTTCAAACACTCTCTTAAGTCACTCTTTATTTATAATTTGTTTAATTATACAATTACAATTTATTTAATTATCGAATTATTTATGTCTTGCCAGCTTTAATAGAGAACGGGATACCAGTGCACATTCCCCTGTTGCTGCAGTTGATGATGTTTTTGCACAATTATTTATTGTTATCTATCTCAATCTTTAAGACACTTTAACCCTTAGAACTCAGGACATATTAGTAAAATCTGATTTCAACAAATAAAAACGGTCTAAAACTGTCGTTTGCTGTTCTTTCACTAGGCGTGGTGCCGCTTGGCCGCTCTCCGGAACCCCCTCACTCTGTAGGTTTTCCCCATTCAGACTATCCTGAAAGTTAGGCTGGGTTCAAAGATCTTGTGTCATTTCCGTTTGTTTCTTAGACCTAAAATAAAATAAATTTGTACATTTATGTTCTTCGTGGTCATTTGTGTGTGAGCCCATTTTTACAGTACTGGTTATTATTACTACATGCTTTTAAATAACAATAACTTTGGTTCCACGTGACATAGGAACACCAAACAAAGCTCAGCATGACGTCTGAGCATCAACACAAACTAGGTGAACTTCCATATAAGGAGCTGCTTGGCCGTATGAAGACAATTTACCATTTGTTATGCTTGCATTCTAAGGGTTACCTACTCTGCTGCTAGAATATAGTATCTGTAATCATACTGTGTTCATCGAACTGTTGACTTCACTTTGTGTTGTCTTGTCCTGAAAAGTAATGTTCTGTTGCTCTTGTGCTTCTCTTGCACTGCACTTGTATAGTCTTGTGTAGTCTTGTGTTTCTGTTTTTGTTCTTGTTTTGCTCCAAGGTCCTGGAGGAATGTTGTTTCATTTCACTATGTACTGTGGCTGAAATGACACATAAATTCCTTTTTGACTTGACTGCTTGACTCCTTGACTCGACTTGGCTTGACTACGGGACACAAACTTACAATGCTTGCAAGAAACTAATGCATAAAAAGAAACACTGGCAGCACTGCAAACCTTTAAAAGACCTTTGGCAACAAAAAGTGTTTTGATACTGAAAGAACAAGAATATCATTTGTTTTAAGAAAGGGATTAAAACAAGCTGTTCAGTTGGTTGGGGGCTGGGGTGGAGGTGGTAAATTTTTCTGAAGGTATGCTTTGTAAGAATGAATGCATAACCCTTTAAACAATGGAGTTTAGTGTCTCTAGACATCCAGCGTTTATATAGAAACACTTGCTTATTCCGCTGATCAGAACTGCTGGTGCTTTAAACAAACATGCTTGCTTATCCCTTGCATGATTGCTCCTTTAGATATTCAATACTGTGTAAAATTGTTTCCTGACAGGAGAAAGAGGTTATTTGGAATTTCAATCTTTTTCTTCTTTTACATGTTATTTTGTTGGTAGAGGGTTGGAGAATTTGGTATTGCACTCGTACACTGGGGGAGAAGAGAGGAAGGCAAACGGGGAAAAAAAGAACAAAAAAAAGGAAAAAAAATCAAAAGACGCTTTAACAGCACAATGGCACTGGCCTAGAAATGTATCCTCAGCTATTGTTGCACATGGATATTGTCCAAAGTAAAGAGTGACTTACAAAGCAGACAACACAATACACACAATGCTTTCAGTGTTTACCATTATGGGGCAAATATAAACAGTACTGTGTCCTTAGGGACGCAGCAAAGCATTCACATGGACATTTTTTTTTCTTTGAATTTGCTTAAACTTGTGTGTCCAAGAAAAAATGAAAATGAGATTTTGTTCTGAAATAGTTCTTCATGCTCAGACAGTAAGCTTTGTCTTTACTAGTAATAAATAAATGAATGAATGAATGAATGAATGAATAAACATTTAAAACATTTAAAACATTCAAAACATTAAATGTTAAGGGATTTAAAACAAAATCAACTCTCAACCAATATTTTGTTCAATTATGATGATACTTCTACTCTGCAACTTTATAATTTATAAATATGAATATATAAATGATGAAATGTGAAATGTTTCCAGAATGACACACCAATAATAAACACAGAGTTGTGATGAACAAAGAGCTGCAGATGATTCTATCATGACTGCAGAATCTGTAGAACATCAAGGATCATGTTTCAATAAAAATCTGCCTTTTGATAAGGCAGCTTGTCACAGAGAGTAACTGTAAATAAATAATTACTGGATTGTTGATCAATGAAGAATACAATGACTTGAAATATTAAACAAAATATCTCAGTTTTCAATGTACATTGAATAGATTATCAATAAATAAAATAACATTAGTTATTAACATGATAAATGTTATGAATGATTCCAAACTGTTGAGCTGTAGTGTGCATGGATTTTCTATCAGGCTTGATCCTACTGAGTCTATATTTCCCCATTCATGTAATTCAGATACTCCTGATGGCATTAAGACATACAGCAGCTTGCATCATTTATTGTATTTTACATTTAACAAAAAAAAAAAAAAGAAGCTTTTGATTAATATGTCTTCATATTTGTTTGACCCTGCCTCAGTATTTTATTTTTTTCATGGACGCTAAACCTTCTATCTCATTATAAAAGCAAGTTTTTCTATATGTGTCATCTGAAATGAAATAGAAATTAACAACAGATAAACATGTTAGTATTAATACCAGAATTTGTTAAGCCAGTTTAAATATTGAGTGGTTCATATCCTAGGAAAAGAGTTGTATATTTCTGGCTTTTCAGAAAGAACTTCATCGTGGTACATTATGCAGTATTTATAAACGCATGTGTTTAAATTCCCTTTACCAATCCAGCCAGTCTCTAGTATTCTGTTTGCACACTTTGCAGTGCTTTTCTGTATCGCCTCCAGAAGGTTTAAGACTCTTCCAGCTCCCTGCAGATTCGGTATAATTTGGGATTCCTTAGAAGCACATCAGTGAACTTATCCAGTCTTTGGTTTCCTGCTCCTCAGAGAAACTTGTATTTGAGGCAGCAAAATAGCTTTATCACAAGTGTTAAACTCAACTACAGCACAATGCTTAGTATCTTAATGAAATCATTTCACATTCCCTGTTCAATATTTTACACAGTGTCACTGACTGAACAAAACCTTATATCTCAATTTTTCTTTTCTTTTCTTTTTTTTCAAATTTTACATAATCTGAAAGTACCAGTGACCCTCAACTCTAAATTTCATGACTTAAAAGATCTTGTTAGATTAACTTCCATTGAAATTTAAGAACATTTACTCCTCTTCTTGTGAGGTTATAATTTAGGAGATATGAGAATTTGTTCAGACAATTCACTCTAGAAAGGTTATGTCAACCATTGACCCTTTTCAGGCAAACTGCTGTTTAATCTGTAAAATAAATTCCAGTTTAAAATCCTGACTTTCAGAGCCCTGCTTGACCAGGCTCCCAAATACAAATCAAACCTTCTACAGCCGCACTCAACTGGTCAAGTGCTGAAATCTACTCATCAGGACCTCCTCTCTGAAGATGTGGTGACCGTGCCTTTCAGTCTTTTGGTCCAAAGCTGTAGAAAAGTCTTCCACCAGAGCTGCGATGGATTGAACCTGTCGAATTATTTACATCTAAGCTGAAGACACACTTGCTCAAAATGGCTTTTAGATAACTTTTACTGTCATCTCTGTTGTGTTCTCTTTTTATTTTATATTATTCTGTTTTATTCTGCTTTTTCTCCTTTGTGTGTACAGTCGACCCCTGAAATTCGCGGGGGTTACGTTCCAAGAGCACCTGTGAATTGTGAAAAACCGTGAATCTGTGATGTGGTAAAAAAAAAAAAAAAAATAATAGTCTAAACCCTAAATATGCCCCCAAATATGCTCCCAAAACACTTTAATTTCATTTTAAACTCAGCTTAATACATTACCCTTACAAAAAAAATGTAAAGGTAAACTCAAGATAGCTACATGCGGGAAACTATTATGATGCGGGAATGCTGGACTGCATCTGCCAGAGATGCGTCACAGGGCAGCAGCTGATCAGTAGCAAGGAGAAATGAATAACGCTCTCGGATTGGCCACTTTCAAACCTCCTGCCTCTGGGTACAGGGGTGCTTCACCATCCCAAGACACGTTTTCGTATACGGTTGTGTTCTCTCGACAGTACAAAAAAAATTATACAGTTATATTTTATATGGAAATTTAGCTGAATTTACATTAATATTAGTAAATTATATTTTTCTTAATAATTTAGCACTAAAATGCATGAAAAAATATATATTGCCACGGAAAAAGCAAAAAAAAAAAAAAAATGCGGAGGACATTTGCGGTTTCCGTGAATTTGCGGGGGTTTCCGGAAACAATTATTAGATAGGTTCTAAGAAAAAAATCTGCGAACACCGCGACTTCGCGGGGGTACACTGTACTGTGCTTTGTGACTTTTGTCTGAGAAATGTGTAAGTAAAAATGAGATGTTTTTTATTTCTCATGCTCTTAGATTGTTTTATAGTTGATTTTTATAGTAACTTATGGATTTAATGTTTTTATTGTTGGCTGTTTTGTTATCTTATTATGATGTCTGTGAGTGACACAATTCAGGTCTCACATTGAGTGTTGTTTTCTGCCATGTCAGTCTTTAATAAATCTAATCTAATCTAATCTTTACATATTTACTTACTACTTAGTAAAATGTGCTCAGATATGAGAAATCATTTCCCAACACTTTTGTAAGGACATAGTCTAGAATACATACATTGGCAAAGAAGTATCACAAGTTATTATGTATTATTTCTGAAGGTTGACTGTACCTCAGTGTTTTCATTACATATTCAGCGTGAAAGATTTTATTAACTTTACCACTTTTTTAAGGATATTAAAAAACACATAATTGATGATGATGGACTCAAGAACACACTTTATGATAATAGACTAAGGAAAACACACTTAATGTGTTTGCCTCCAGCGCCCCACCCCCTGCTGTCCGGTCTCCAGAATATGAGATTACCCCCCCGCCCTTTTTTGGTTTCTCCCTTGACCTCAATTAGTTTCACCTGTCCCTTGTTTCCTTCTCCGTATTAAAGCCCAGCTTGACTTGGAGTTTATTGTCCGTTTACAGTCGTGCCTCCCTGGTCGTTGTGAGTGTTTTTATGCTTTTCTCTCTCTATCAGCCCTGAGATTTCATAGTACTTATGCCTGACTCGTATTACCCTCGCATGGAGGACCTGTTACGTGCCAGTGCAATGCTACTCACTGAATGATTGGCATTTGCAGCATCCTCACTGGTTGAGCCATGGGATTTTGTATGCAGTTTTGTTTGTTTGAATACTGCGCTAAAATTTACCTATTGAGAGCCAGTGCTGTATTTTCTACAATTTGGATTAAAGCTATTAAAACAGCTTGTCCAACATCATGAAATAATGACTATAATTAAATAAATAAATAAATAAATAAATAAATAAATAAATAAATAATAAAAAAAACACGGTGTACCTATGATAATGCCTTGTCAAAATATGTAATTATTTGTTGATGATGAGGCGCTTTATCATGTCCTAACTGACTTGGCACTATAACAATGGAACAAAATGTTTTAAGTGAAATCATGAATGGGATGGGTCACCGAATGCCTAAGTTAAAACTTAGTGCTCATCTATTTGGTGGAGAAAGGTAATATTTGGGAACATTTTAAACTAAGCTTACAATAATAAACACTTCACAGAATTTACATTTATAAATTATAGTACAACACTGTTGACTGGGGAGCATGCTAGCTGCTAACCTAGTTATAACATTTGCTTCACAAGGATTCACAAGCTAACTGCTAACCTAGAGGGCTGGCTGATGTTTGCATGGTGTTGCTTGTGCTAATGTAACCAAAGGCCTACAGGTATCTTACTCTAACCCTCATTTTGGTGGGAAAAAGCGAGAGTACTAAAATGATGCCTTACTTAAACATGTTTGTAGGCCAGTTAGCTCAGCTTCCTTCTTTCACTCGAAGTGAAGCTTTTTGCTGTTTAGGCTCACGCTGATTATGCATGAATGTTAATAGATTTTGACGGGCGGACTTCATTTGCCCGCGGGACAAAACCAACTTGGCAAAATCTGGGGTACAAGCCTAACAAGCAGACTCAGCATCATCATTTCTTTGAAAAGAAAAACACACCTATCCAACTTAAAACATGCTTTAACCCTCCTATTATGTTTGGAGTCAATTTGACTCTAATGTCTCTGAATAAATATTTGACATTTTTGCATCATATTAAATCATAATAATTTTTTTATTATTATTTATTTATATGCATCGGTGTTCTTTGGGGTCAGTTTGACCCCAGGCTGTTTTAGCTGTTTTATAAAACATATAAAAAAACATCAACACTTTACACACATTTGTTTTGGTTATTTTGGATGATATTGAAGCCACTGTAATATGCAATTTTATAATTTTCAAAAATCTTCCCCATTGCTTTAGGGCCATAACTGAACTTACCTGCAGGAGTGGGAGAACTACTGATGGTTCGCATGGGGAAGGTAAAAACATATTATCTATGAGAACTTTGATATGTCCTGTGCCATGGGGACATTACATGTTTTTTAAAGGGCTGTTAAGGTTGTCAACAAAGAAACATAAATTACCGACACATAAACTTGGGTAGCAATTTTAATTTCTACCAATTTCTGGAGGTTTTAATTGCTGGGGTCAAACTGACCCCAAGCATTAAGGATGTGAGGAAATTTGAACATAAAAGGAGGGTTAATTCAAATGAACTCATAGTGTTTGAGGTCTCTCCAGGATAACAAAATCTCAAATAACACAGTTCCTTGTCATTGATGTATTATATTATCATCCATGTCAAATGTTACAATTATTTAACCGATTAAAAATTGATAATCATCGCTGCCAATCTTGCAGTTTCAGAAATACTGTCATTTTCAATTAGAGGTATATAGATGTGTCAAACATGCATTTTTCAGCATCTGAAGCACACGAAGCCTAAAACAGCTAATCATACATGATTCATTTTGGTCTATTTGAACAGACAGGAATAACAGTGCTGCCAAAGTGCCAATTATTTTCAGCAGCTGCCTAATAGTCAACCCTCACTATTAATCATTGTATCTGTAAGGACGTCTAAAGAAAAAGTGCGCTAACAGCATAGAGCGAGATTAAAAGATACATATTTAACAAGGTAGAGATTTCAGTCATGGAAAAAACTCTATAAAGCTCTTTTGTTGTGTGTGTGTGTGTGTGTGTTTGGGGTGTGTGTGTGTTTGGTGGGGAGGTTTACATAAAAGTCTGGGGTGTTGACAGTGACAGAGGCTAAAAAGTGACAGATTTTATTCTGCTGTGATAAAACTACTGATTATTCACTATCATTAGTGAGTGTCAAGTCCTTATTAGACTAAATCTATCATTTCTTTGGAGTGAAGGGTGTAGGAAAGCACAGAGCTACTTGATTGTGCCCCCCAATCAAATAGCCAAACGGGACTGTGAAGAGTACAATATCATCCTCAGAAAGAGAGAGGAAAAAAAATTCTATATATACATATAAACACGTTAAAAAGCACTGTGGCATAAGCCCCCCCTCACCCCCCCACCCCCCCCACCCGTCTCTGTCTTTGTCTCTCTCTGTCTCTCTCTTTGTTTCTCTCTGTCTCTCTCTCCCTCGCTCTCTCTCCTTAACTCCACAAACAGGTAGGCCTGGTCTTTAAACAATTCAGAAGATCCTGTTATCAGCTGGGCAACTCCTAGGTTATCCAATAAAACTCAACTAATACGCCCTTTTTCTTCTATACAGCAGAATGCACACAGGAAACATCAGGGGCCAGACTGCAGTGAAGAAGAACTGCAAACCGACATCTGTCAAAAAAACATGCCCGCCAATCACAATGCATTCACACCTGCTCTGGCAAACTGGAGTGATCCCCCTCCTCTGCCCACCTGATACCCACTCTCCCTCATCAACACAAATGAGTCTGGATAATTTAATTGCAAGTGCAAAATTAAATCAGCCTTTTATAATTCATGACTCCAGGATCCTTCATAAAACGATCCCACCTGTTTATTTGCTGATGTCCAACCGTATGGGGCATTGAGTTTGCATAGTTAAACAAGTGATGTCTCATTTATCAATATGAAGGTACAAATTTACTAGGTGCTACAGACTTTCACGACAGAGCTGATAAAAGCAATATGACTTTTCATTACTTCAAATCGCATGCCCACGTCAAAATGTTGGCTATATTGTATGTATGATCCGCCACAACATTTAAACCATTGACAGATGAAGTGAATAACATTGTCATTACAGTGGCACCTGTCAAGATGTGGGATATATTAATCAACAAGTGAACAGTGAGTTCTTGACGTTGATGTGTTTGAAGTGGGTAAAATAGGCAAGCATAAGGACCTGAGCGACTTTGACAAGGGCCAGATTGTGATGGCTAGACGATTGGGTTAGAGCATCTCTAAAACAGCAGGTCTTGTGGTGTGTTCCTGTAGTGTTCGGTTATAAACAAAAGTGTTCCAAGGAAGGACAACAGCTGAACCTAAACATTGTTGCAGACCAAGTACACCCTTGCATACAGCAGGATTCTCTTATGACAGTGGTTTCTTTCCACAGGATTATGAACCCTGTCACACTGCAGAATTTGTTCACAAATGGGAGGAGTTCAATTTTCCCATATCTCAAGCCAATCTAATGTCTTGTAAAAAAATAAAATAAAAAATGTCTTGTAAATGACTCAGATACAAACTTGTCAGCTGCAATCACAGCTTAGCCTCCTGAACTGAACAGAAATCCTCCTATTTAGTGAAATACTAAAATGTACTCAACCCCACGTTAGGATCTGGGGAGGTCATCAAGGAAATCAATGCCGGCAAACTCCCACAGATAAAGTAGAGTAAAGTGGCCCTTATTATCATGCATGAACACACCACAGCACACAGTGTAAACAATGTGAAATTCTTTCTCTGCATTTAACTTATTCACCCGAGCAAAACAGTGGGCAACCAGTGATGCAGCGTTCAGGGAGCAGTGTGTGGGGACGGTACCTTGCTCAAGAGTACCTCAATGGTGCCAGTGGCAGTCATGGGATTCAAACCCATGACCTTCCAACTGCAGGGGCAACTCCCTATCCACCAGGCCACCAGCAGCCTCTGGTTTTAGGTAGCTTCCAGGTCAGCTTCAACAGCTGGCAGGTTAAACAGGGAAGGATGTAGGGAACACTAGCAGAGTTTCATGAACATCAAGTACTAAACTGTCAGAGTCAAGTCTCTGGACAATCCCAAAGTCAAAGTCCTGTAGTTGTAACCATAACGCTAGTCTGAGCGGGAATGCTTTGTCATGGACCACCTCAAGCTGTTGTGGTCTTTCACCAATGTGACACTGGAGCCCTCAGTGTATGGTCAAAAATGTTCCAAAGCCCAAATCACCCCTAGGCAGTTCTCCTTTATGCAGGATATGACTTCCAAAAGCAATAGCCTGGTCAATGCAGTGCCAAAGTCTACATCACAAGCATCCGCATACCTTCAAAAGACTTCTTAAAATCTGGAAAATCAAGGACTGGCACACTGGCAATCACTGTTTTAAGTAATCAAAAGACTCTCAGCAATCAGTGGACCACACAAATGGGGCATCCTCTCTCATGAGGTCATCATCAGCAATATACTCTGTGATGAACCTACAGAAATAGCTTGTCATTCCAGAGAACTGCTGTGCATTTTTACCACCTTTGGTATGGAGAAGTGTTTGATTCCAGCTACCTTACCCATGTCAGGGTCAGTGCCTTCTGGAGTCTCCAGGTAACCCAAGTAGCATAACTTTGAGATGTAGAAATGGCCTTTAGTCAGTTTCAAAGAAAGACTAACACACATAAGTCGCCCTACACACTAGCAAGATCTCTCAGGTGCTGGTTGAAGGTCAGTGAATCAACCACAATGTCATAAAAATACACCATGCATCAGTTCTGTGTGAGCCCGGCCAAGACAGTATTCATCAACCTTTGAAATGTCATAGGTGCATTTGACAATCCAAAAGGCATTACCTTAAACTGAGGCCTTTGTGTGACATGAAAACCGTCTTCAGTCTTGAGAATGGGGTCTAAAGTGAGGCAGGCTCAATAATGTACCTTTTGGAAATCTGCTTTTCAATAATATTTACTTTTTCTATTTATTTAAAAGACATTTTACAACAAAAAATACATTATAATTAAAAAATATAATATTTCTTAAAATTGTAAAGTCTGATCTTGGTTGGTATGGCTAGTGAGTGTGTGCGTAGCAGGGGTTGAGGTAAATATAGGGTGGTCCTTAGGGTCTTGTCTATGTGAACATTGAGAAATCTGATCTAATGACTGCAGCAAGTGCCGTTATATGTCGACAGTCTTACTTAATGCAGATGTCAGTGTGTTTACAGCAAGACGCAGAACTGTCATCAAGGTTTTTTTTGTCAAATGTGAAGTGCCCCCTTATGTTCTTCTTGGTTAGCAATAGTTTTACTTTGGATATAATTTCTGTCCAGTCTCTTTACAGTGTGAAATCATGAGGTGAGGGAGACTTTTGTCTAAGCTTTTTGTGACTTGATGAGTCATTGCTGCATTCTTGGAGGTCGGCCATTCGTGGGAAGATTCACCACAGTTCCAAGTTTGTAATGGCTCTCAATGTGGCGTGTCACTGGGCAAGTCCAAGAGACCTAGAAATGACCTTGTAACCCTTTCCAGATGGATACATTTCAATAAATTTATTTTTATTGTAGCATAGCATGCTGCTATGTGTTGAGACCTTCTAGCTTAATTACTTTTTTATGCAGTGCCAATTATTGTTTAATATTTTTTCCTTTGATAAATAAAATGTTAATTTAAAAATTGCGGCTACTTTGGCTGTCATTGTCTTATATTAAATTTTCTTTAGAAATATGAAACAATTAAGTGTGACAAATATATAAATCAATCAATCAATCAATCAGTAATTTAGGAGGGAGGCAAATACTTTTTGATGCCACTGTATGTATATCTGCAGTGATGAACCAATGATACATTTGGCCTTTGTGCAACATCATCGAGAACCCCCTTTTATTTAGAGCAGCTACTTTAAGCTGCTCACATAAGTGTTAAATAACTCACACATAACTTCTATAATCTCGACAGAAAAGTACTGCCAAATGAATAGTACACTTTTGATTAGTCTAACATGAGCCTAAGGTCATCAGGCCTAATGTCAGATGGTGGATAGAAGGATTTAAAGACACTAACTAAGCTAAGTTTTGTCATTGGCTTGTCATAATTTACTCACCCATTAACAGAAACTATTTTTACAATAACAATGAACCAATAAGTGTTTTTAATCATATAGAGAAGTGATATGAGAACTAAATAGTACTATACATATTCAGCTGCCTCCCTGCGTCTTAACATTTTAATGACTCTTTACTACCTATTACTTTACCATCAGCTACTATTTTGTGTCACCACTTATTATACAATGTAAAACTGCTAGATTTAGAGTGTGTGTATATTTTACACTTTACTTGCTAGGACACAAGAAAAGAAGATAATGATGATGTCAGTAACTAGCCAGGTATTAATCATGAGTAGAATAATGAGGTGAAGATCATCCCTTTATTTAAACAATGACGTAATGGTTAAGTAGGAGAAAGAAAAGAGTCATAAATGGTCAAAACAGAAGCACAGTGAGGCAGATGGAAAAGTGGAAAAGTGTCAGTTAAACCCCAAGGACTGTGTTCCATAAAAAGATGTATGATGGAGAAAAACTGTAATGCATTTGACCTTTAATGTAAACTGTTGTCAGTCTTTACTAGTTTACTGTTATGGAGTTCATATAGATGTTGATTGACATTTCCCTGCTTTGACTCCACTCTGGCACTGTCCATTTACTGTTCTTCATGAATTTCTCAACTAAGTACTCAACAAATACTTCTCCTTTTGTCTCAGTTATTTGTAAATTCCTGCAGGTGCTAATTGCAACTCTAAGGCTTGGTTTTCTTGTGTCTCATTTGTATTTTGATTTTTTTCTCATTATATTTTACTTTTTTCTGGCTGGTAACTTTGGAATTGCCTGTAATTGACCAGGTTACCTGTGTTTTGACCCCCACTGCTCAAAATGACAATGATTCTCAGATTAGCCCTCAGCGTGGGTTTATTTGAACTACTACTCTGCAGCTCATTCAAATGACAAGTGCAAAATTTGTACTCCAAATAATAATTAAATTAACCATTGCTGCAGTTGACTTTGTGCCATTGGCTGTCATTCAGAATGCATTATTTTATTAATAACAGTCTCAGACATGCAGCTTCTCTTCATTTAAATATTTCTGGACTGTTCAAATTTCCATAATGCCCCATGCAGGCTCGGAATTCAGAAAAAACGGCGCACAGACTCATACCTGTGACCACATGGAGAGAGTCACTCACATGGGCCACCATAAATTGGAGGTTTTTTTTTTTTTTTTAATGTTGCCAAAGACTAGACTGCTGGGCTTTCTTCAAAATGTTCCTGGAACTAGATGAAGTCTCTCTTAGTTGCTTTAAGACAATGTGTGTGTTCCTGAGGGCATGCTGTCTGAGTTATTTGACGTGAAAATAAAGCAGCTCCAAGATGCTTTCTTCAAAAAAGAAAAAAAAAAAAAGAAAAAGAAAGAAAACGCTTTCAGAGGCGTTGCTAATGAAATTGGCTCATAGTGACTGGAATTGTGAAATAAGTAGGAAATAAAAGAAATAAATGAAAGCCTAAAATATGAGCCAAATAATGAAGTTTATATGTGGGAAATTGTTATTAGGTTGTTTGACTGTAAGCACAAGGCAGCAGAGATAATACTTGGCAAGGAGGACTTCAATACATAGGCATAATAATCAATGACTTTGTCCTCCAATGGAAGGTTACATTCAATTCACATTCAGTTCATATTCAGTAGCAACAGATTTGAGCCTGTTTTAGTAGTCAAAACGTAAGTCATGTTTTCTTTTTTTCACAGTATGACCAAACTGGGAGGGCGAAGGCCAGCAGGAGCTTCATCCAAGTCTTTTGAAGCCCATCAGTGCTGTTGCCAACGATACAACGTCAACTGACAGCTTAATATGCTCGGAGGAGAATGCTAACGGCTAATTTTGTTACGACAGATAACATCCCAAAGATGTTGATGCTTAGATGGTTGTGCCATTTAGGAATCCACAAAGGATGTTTTGGTAAGTCTTTATAGGACCTATATATACATATTCATGCTCAAATCATGAACAGTACAGTAACACTGCATTACAGTTGCCTAATGGAACATTGATTAAATACATTCATTAATGTGTTCTTAAGTAATGAATGGAAAACATACTCAATGATGAATAGTGTACACTTCATAATTTCAGTGCTGTCATATAAAAACCTCATATCTCCAAAATAGTAACTTGAAAAAATAATGTTCTTAACTTAAGTTTCTGTTTCCAGTAATTTCAGAAAATTTCATCTGTCCATTTACCTTCAAATGTAAAGGCCATCTGGTGTTTTAAAACTGTGACAAAAAGTTACAAATAAACAGATACAAGATTGTGTTTAGACAAAACGAAAAATGAAAATGTATAATAAATAAATAAATAAATAACAATATGTATTAAACAGTAGTATTATGCACATAGTAAGCTGGGAGATCTTTTAGTTTATTGTTATAAAGCATTCATTATTGATACAAAATCTATGTAAATTAAATTACCTTTTGTTTTTTTTTCCTTTCACAAAACAAGAATGCAATAATAACTTTTCATCAAATCTTTCTTCAAATCATAAAATGTCTCCTCTTATTATTTACAAACACAAATATGCTGCCAATTACAAATGTAAAATCTGTACTTTTGACAGAAATTTCCACTTGTTTTAAAAAGCTACAACCAACAGTGCTCTCGCACTATGATACCCAACATCAGTGACAAAAATATATCATCTGACCACTGAGATGCCCTGTACTGTCAACTCCAAAAACACAAGCAGACCAGCATTAGTGTAACTCTTACTTTGGACATCAAATAAAATCCATTGTAATGATATGTACTACAGTTATACCGCTAGAATAAGATATTCAGCTTTCTCAAACAGTTCAAAGCAGCGAAACCCCTAAAATCCACCTCAAAGCAGTAGTCTTTTAAAAGATCCTCCCATTTTCAAGATACATCCCCACAAGTGGATTTGTTTTTAAATCAGGAAATTCCCCTCTAGAGACTACAGTGAATATGAGTAAGCATGTTTATAATGAATGTAACAATGCTTAAGTTTCAAATTTTGGTCAGAGTTTCTTATTTAGAAGACATACCTGTGGATCTCAGGCCACCCCTGAAAAATGATGCACAGTGAGAAAGATAGAGAGGCAAAATTCCTCAAGGACCTCAGTTGACAATTTGGGGTCGGCAAGTTTCAAAAACTGCACTAACTTGCCACTGCCATTCATCTACTTTTCTAAAACTTTGATTACTTCCCCAAAGACCTTGGGAACTTTACAATGCATAACACCACAGACTCTATGAAGGAACAGGAGATGAAAATCGGGCCACCTAAGCCAGAAAGAGATGTGAATCTTCCAATAGTACAATGATCCAAAACCAAAGACATATAAAATGGTTCAGTGACCAAAGAATCAAGCTTTGCACAGGCCCTTCCAGCTCCTTGACCTAAACTCAATCAAAAACTGGTAGAGTGAGCTATAGCCTCTCCCTGAGAAATACAAGATAAAACTTTTTAAATGATCATTTGGTTTACTGAAAGAAAAAAAGATTGGCCATCTAGGACCCTGGAGGATGTGAAGAGATTCTACTCTCTCCCTCTCTCTCTGTCTCTCTATCAACTATTTAGTCAATTTAGTTAATAATTAGGTTAAGTAAGAAGTTAAATTACACAATTTTCCACTTACTCCAGATCAATCAGTCAAGACATATCTGTTGTGTACATTTTATTTTAATATTTTACTTTAGTACTGAACCTACAAGGATGACATTGACACTAGAAGTGAACACTAGAAGTGAATAGCCACACATTGTTTTCTGTAAATACATCCCCAAAATGTATTGGGGATAAAATTGGGCGATATATTTGAGGATGTACTGGCAGCTGGTGGCCTAGTGGTTAGGGCGTTGCCCCTGCAATCAGAAGGTTGTGGGTTTGAATCCCAAGACTGCTAGTGGCACCACTGAGGTACCTTTGAGCAAGGTGCCGTCCCCACACACTGCTCCCCGGGTGCTGTGTTCCTGGCTGCCCACTGCTTCACTTGGTGAATGGGTTAAATGCAGAGGAAGAATTTCATGCTGTTCACATTGCATGCTGTGGTGTGTTCACGAATGAAAAAATGGTCACTCCACTTCTAAAATCCACTGAAATCACATCTAGCTTTGTGTTAAGGTGGTGGTCAGTGTTGTGCATGAACGCATTTATTGAACGGCGTTCATTGAACGTATTCCTATTTTTCATGAGCGCTGAACTGAACGAATCAGTTTACAAATTCTGAACGTGAATGTGAGTGACGTTCACTCTCGCAAGACTGAACGCTGCACATGTTTTACGACAGTTTGCTGATTACAGGCAGCATGGCTGGTGCTTTGAGTTCGGACGCCCTGTCAGTGCGCGATCCGTGCCGGCTGCCTGATCGGTTCCACGCATGCGTGCGCATGTGCACTCGGAAAGCCGCCATGTTGATGCCCGATCGGTCCCACGAACTTTTAACTGCAGATAGCGCATTCCCGGACTTGAACATAACAGACTGTTTATAACGAAACTTTACAGCAATATATATATATATATTATTTTTAGAGTGTTTAAAGTGTCATGTGTATATACTGTATACTTATGTATTTATATAAATTGTGGCTATGCAGTATATGTATGTATATGTATATAGCATCACTGTATTTAAACAGTTAAAAATACATAACTTTTTTATATGGACAGATGCATAGACACATATATTGTACATATAGTAATTTATTTTTATATATATAGAGTATAAGGCTGCCTTTAAACACAAAAAAATACATATAATGTGGAAGTCAAATATTTAGCATAAATGTAATTTCAGTTCATCCTGTTATTTTAGTAATTATAGTGATTTATATTCTGTACATAAGATCTGGATTGTTTATCATATTGTATTCTTTTATTCACTTGTGCTTGCTCACATACTTGACCAATAAATGGGATTCTGTTTCTGATTTATGTTTATTTCATTTAAGTTCTGTGTAATAATTTGTTTTTACACTCACACATATATTTTTTTTATTTAAAAATTGTTTAAATACAATTTAAATAGTTAAAAAGTCTTGTAGGGCAGTTCCATAAACCAACGCAAATTTCCCACCTGTGGGACTTAAGGTTTATCTTATCTTTAAGACTTGGGACACGCCTCTGCAGAAGGCAGTTTAAACATTTGTGATGTTTGAGTTTTAGAGCTGTACATTTTCACTAGTTTGATAAGGTTAAAAAAAAAAACAGACTGAAAGACAGCAGCTGTTACTGATCGTTTACTTTTAGTTATGGTCTTTTCTGAGCACTTTAAAAGATGTCTGAATATTGCATTTTAGGCAGACACGTTTTGTTTATATTTTGTCTTAATGTCTGAATAAAATCTCCATATACAGTATTCCTGCACCTCGTTTTTTTCCCACTGTCATCATAACATGATAAGTTGCTTAAGTAGTAAGATCTATTCTCAACCTCAAAATTGGTTTTTAATGTAACTTATGTCTGTGATTGTTCAGTGGTATGACAAATCGAAGATTGAAGGAGGTTCAGATAGAAGGATGTCATGTCGGGGTGCAAGGCAGGACGACGTACAGGAGACTTCGTGAAATAGAACGTTTTTAATGAAGAAAACACGAGACACGTGGGCTGTAAACCGAAAAGAACTCCAAACTAACTCCTTAGCCTAACCGCTAGTCATTAGCTTAGCTGTAGCTTAGCTGAGCGTTAGCTCAGCCTGACCCTCTAACCTTTGACTTAACCTTTAGCTTAACCGT
>JBBPCZ010000115.1:39847519-39862744 GCA_037974445.1 Brycinus macrolepidotus | reverse complement strand
ATATGCCTGTTCTTTGTTCTCATGTTCTTGCAAGTTGTCAAAACCTTGTCAATAGTGTTCTACCTAAGAATGACCATTTTTTTCATTCTTTATATTTTTGTCTAACAGCAATCAGCATAAACCGAAAGTCAAAAGAGAAAAAGTGGAAGAGTTGCTTCACAGAAATTAGTGGGGCTGAATAAGGTGAATATGCAAGCTTTTATTGTTTTTGATACATTTTCCCCATTTCTCCATGCTCTATAGAATTAAACAGTGATCTTTTAGGAGTAATGTATTTAAATGAGCTATATTGCAATTGGCTGCCTTTTAGTGTGCCTCATTCAAAAAAATGTACATTCAATCATGTTACAGATGTCAGACTTAATTAAGTCATTTGTTTTGTACAAAACTGATTTGGATTCCCTGTATAATATTCTGAGCTTTTAGGCTATTTAATGTTGGTCATGGTAAAAGTTGGAAATGTTGGGTCACAATCTTTTTCTACTCCTTCTGTCTGACAGGCGCTACAGGACGTTGTATGCCAAGACTACCAGTCATGGGAGCAGTTTATTCCCTCATGCCATCACCCTCATAAATAGTATCATCTGCTATGCCATAGCTTCTCCTGTTTCTCTAGATATCATATTGTATTAGTCCTCAAACACCACATGCATGATTCACATTACTGTTTGCACTACAGAGACACCAATGGCCAGAACTGAATTCCTCTTGCATTAAGAAACTTGGCCAGAAAATCTGATTTTGAATGCTTGAGCTCTTGTGGTGTTTGAGCAATTGTGCAATATGATATCAGTAGAAGCTATAGCTGACCAATAGTATCATCTGCTATGCCACAGCTTCTCCTGTTTCTCTAGATATCATATTGTTCTAGTACTCAAACACCACAATTTCATTCCCATACATGCTGCACATTACTGCTGTTTGCACTACCTCACACACTCTGTGTATTGCCTGTCTTTTTATGTAATCTAGAAATTGCTTGTTGTGTAGTGTCTGTAAATAATATGCACATTGTCAGTATATTGTCTTTAGTACTAGAGAGACACCGCTGTCCTTCACACAGCAGTTTCCATCCAGACAAGCACACCATGCTACACTAGTAAGACTTGAGCAGGACTCCTGATCAGATTTTCCAGCCAAGTATGTTAATGCACAAGAAATTCAGTTCTGGTCTCTCTAGTACTATAGAAAATGTATTGTTTATAGACAATACACAACAAACTATATACATCAAAAGACAAGTAATACACAAAGTGTGTGTGGTAGTGCAAACGACAGTAATGTGAGTCACATATGTGGATGAAACTGTGATGTTTGAGCACTTGTACAATGTGATATCTCGAGAAACAGGAGATGCTATTGCATAGTAGATGATACTATTGGTTAGCTATTTATGAGGGTGATGGCATAAGGGAATAAACTGCTCCTTTGTCTGGTAGTCTTGACTTAGAAGATCTTGAAATACCCGTCAGGCAGGAGGAGTTGAAAAAAATTGTATCCAAGGGTGTGTCCCTCTACGCAATAGACATCAATGGGCAGAACTTCAGAAATTCCTTGTGCGTTAAGATACTTGGCCAGCAAAATCTGATTTTGAATGTAGTGTTAGTAGTCCTGTTCAGGTCTCATTGGTTTAGCATGCTGTGCTTGTCTGGAACCCCACTCTGCTGTGTGAAGGACAGCAGTGTTATCCACTACGCCACACCAAAAGCAGTCAAAGATGTGAGAATGGGTGTGGTGCTGTAGGCTGACTATGCAGATAAATGTAAATGTGTTGACTTTTCTGACATCACAAAAACAATTCCCAACCAGTCACTTTTGCAGCTTAATTTGCAGATAGTGATGTTCGAAAATTGTGCATTTTAAAATGTTAACTATTGTTTACTTGCTGCATTAAACTCCATCACTTCTGCATAGTCGGCCTTCAGCAGTATTTACATACCCATTCGCACATCCTTGACTACTGTTGGCTGTGTAGTGTAGTGGATAACACCACTGTCCTTCACACAGCAGAGAGGGGTTCAAACACCACACTACACCAGTAAGACCTGAGCTGGACTCCTAACACTACATATACTGCTGAAGGCTGACTGTTCAGATAAAGGTAAATGTGTTAGCTTTAGTGACATCACAAAAACAATTCCCAATTAGTTTTTTTCAGTTTAATTTGCAGATAGGACTCGTTGAAAACTGTGCATTTTAAAACTTTAACCATGTTTACTCGCTGCATTAAACTCACTTCTGCAAAGTGGGGAAAAATTGGTTTTCTGTGATACAGGCCCTTCAAAACCAACATCAGCCCTGATGGGATCATTCTGATGCAGACAAATGGGATTCAGCTCTGAGGCTGGCGTGAGTGTGTGTATTTCTTTGGCTTTGCGGGAACGTGTTTTGGGAGCTGAAAGGAAAGCTGGGAAGGAACGGGCCTCGGGGTGACAGAGTACGGGATGAGAGATGAGAAACAGTGCACTGCGGTGACACCACAGCATTCATTACTCCAACAGCGCCATTTCAACCCTTCTCTTCATCTGGTGAAGCAGCCAGAGCAGCCATTACTCAGCATAATCTCCCCAAGTGTGCCGGCTTATCCATTACTAACAAGCAGAAAGAGTGATTAAGCTGAACATCTTCAGCCCAGCAAAAGGACTTGTCTCTTCCCATCCTGCTCACTCTCACTAGCGTTCTCTTTGACCCACTTTGGCTCTTTGATGAATGTATGGATCTGATCTCTGGAGAATAAAAGACACCGCTCATTTAAATAGAAAGCTAGTGATTGGCTGACTCCTGTGTACAGTTATTGTGGTGTTTGACTACATACAAGGGACAAGCTTCTCTCATCGGGCGAGCAAAGTCTGTAATGGTATGTCAGGCTGAGAATTAGCCACTGATTTACAGTTCATGGTTCACACATTAACACTGTCACACCTCTATAGGTTTTTTTTATCGCAGCCTCTGTCAGCAGCCGTAATTACTTATACTGGAGACTTTATGTTAGATAACTCATTTGGAATGTACTGCTGTTGAGGCTTCCTCTTTCACACACATACACACACACACACACACACACACATACACACACACACACACACACACACACACAGAGAGACACAGACACAGACACAGACAGACAGACACAGACACACACACACCCACACAAAAGCAACAAACAGACTGACTCTCTCCCTCTCCCTCTTTGTCTCTGTCTGTCTTTCTCATTATTTCTCTGTGTACCTCTTCAAAACTTTCTCTTTCATGCAGTGTTTTTCTCTGCCTCTCTTTGTATCTCAGTTTTCAGTCCCTTTCTCTCTCTTATTCTCTCTCTCTACTCGTTTTCTATTTCCGTCATTCAGCCTGACTATCTCTCTCACCTCTCTCTCTCTCTCTGCATTTTCCCCATTCTTCTTCTCCACACACTCTCTCTTACATTTTCTTTTAATCTCTCTCCTCCCTCCAAATCTATCTCTCTCTCTCTTTGATTCTCCCTCTCTCTGTCTAACGTCCTACGTCTCTGCCTCCCTCTCTCTCTGTCTGTATCAGTCTCTCACTCAATCTTTCTTTCCATCTCTCTATTCCTCTCTAAATACTGCTTTCTTTTTCACTCTGTTTTTCTCTTCATCTCTTCATGCATCTCTTTTTGTCTTCTGTCTCTGCATTCTCTCTTTTTATCTTTCTATCTTCTCTATATGTGTCTTTCACACTCTATTTGCTCTGCCTCCCTTTGTATCTCTTTCTGTTTTCTGTCTCTCTATTCTCTCCCTCTTTCTCTTTCTCCACACCGTTCACTTTTCTTTTTGTATTTTCATCATACTGTTTGTCTTTCTCTTTGTCTTTTTGTTATATCTCTCCTTTTTTTGTATTTTCATCTTTCTACTCTCTCTCTCTCTATCTTTTTCTTTTAATCTCTCTCACCATCACTTTAAATTTCCTTCTATGTTTCCCATTTTCTCCCACTCTTCCTCCTTATCTGTCTTTCTCAGTCTCACATTCTCTCTTAGTCTTCCCTCCTCTTTCCTTTCTCTCTAAATATCACTCATTTTCTCATTCTGTTTTTCTTCAAATATCTCTCTCTGTTATCATCTCTCCATTCTCTCCATCTCTTTCTAGATCTTTCACAATCTGATTTTCTCTGCCTCTCATTGTATCTCTTTCTATTTTCACTCTCGCCATTCCCTCCATTTCAGTCTCTCTTTCTGTCTTTTACCTCTACATCTCTTTCTTTTCTCATATTATCTCTCTCCTTCCTCCCTATCTGTCTCTCTGTGTCTTCCATCTCTATATCGCCATCTAGATCTTTCACACTGTTTTTCTCTGCCTCTCTGTTTCTTCATTCTCTCCTCTCCTTCTCTGTCTCTTACTCTCTCTCTCTCCTCTTTGTCTGTTTCTATCATTCTGCTTGTCTTTCTCTCCCTCTTTCACTCTCTCTCCCTCTGCATCTCTGTCGCTCTTTTTCTTTTCTCATTTTATCTCTCTGTTCCCTATCTGTCTCTGTTTCTTTCTCCGTCTTTCTCATTTTTTCTCTCTTTGATTGCCCCTTTCTTTTTTCCTTTTCTCATTTATCTCTCTCCCTCCTCCCTATCTCTCTCTCTGTCTGTCTTTCTCATTTTTCTCTTTTTAAATCCCCCTTTTTCTCTTCCTTTACCCATTTGATCTCTCTCCTTCCTTCCTCTCTCTCTCTCCATCTTTCATTTTTCTCTCTTTGAATCGCATCTCTCTCTTTATCTCTTCCTCCAGCTCTTCTTCTCTCTCTCTCTCTGTTTGTATATGTCACTTTAACACTAATTCTCACTGAGCTCTCTGTTGCTGACCCTGACCAGTGCAGCCTGCCATCTGACAAGCATCTGCTGATGGAGGCCTGAAAATCTCCCAGCAGCAGCAGCAGAGGGATAGAGTCTGTGCTTAAGGCTCTGCTGCCACACCAAACGCCAACACACCTTTACAGGATTTACTCAGCACCTGAGCAGCTGTGTGATCACTCAAACGCTGACTTGTGATGAGGTAAACAAATCTTTTAATAGCGTACTGGTGTTGAGCTTGTAGCTCACTAAGTGTGTGTCACAGCTGATGTTCCATCAGATCTTGGAAGATTTATGAGCCGTTTCTCAGTGCTGTGAAAGCTGCCTGATTGGTCCACATCACGGCCACGACAGCTTAAGAGCAGAAATGTTGGAAACGGATGATAACACAAGTAAATGTTGTAAACTCGCTAAATGTAAAGAATTAGCAAAACATGATCAACACTGGATGAACGGCAAAAAACTACAGTGAAAAGAATAAAGTTGTTTACTTTTTCTCACAACGATGCCACCAGGATAAACGATGATTACCTTTAGCTCCCTAGACTTTAATAAAGCTTTTTGAACCAGATTGTGTTCAACTCTTTCGTAGATCCCATTCAACAGCTTATTACAAGGAAATGTGTGAAATCAAATGTATCTCTGGACTAGGATAAATTAGAGAGCAGACTTTCTCTTTTGGTGTATGCCTGAAAGCACAGTAACAAACAGAAGCAAAATAATTAAGCATGCCGTCTGAACAAAATCATTTCTCAAAAATGGTAACTTTCAAGAAAGGAAAAAGCAACGTATAATGGAAGTTAATGCAAAAAAAAAAATCTAGGTAATACTGGACCGCTCAGCATGTAATTTTCGCACAATGCAAAGGTCAGCAGGTGTTTTCAAATTGTGCAAAATAGTGGAAAATGACAAAAATAGACATACAATGCCTTATTTTGACAGTGCAACATGCTCTGTGGTCCAGAAACTAAGCAATTGCTGAGCTCAGTCTAGTGCGAGTGAAACAAAAGACTCAGGCTCATCAGTCTTAACTAAGAAAAGCAGCTTAAAGCTCAGAAAAGTGAGATGTGTCAAGTTTAATCCAGGTTTATGTGTAAGTAAATGATCTTCTTTATTTCAGAACATGAACAGTGTTTCTATTTTGCCCCCTAAACTCTTGTAATGAGACTCAAAACATGAAATGAAACATGAAACCTAAAGAGAAAGATGTTCATTGGAAGATGTCCACTATTATTGATGCTGAGGACCTTAGAATCTAAAATGAACATGTTTTATACACACACACACACACCCACACACACACACCCTTTTCACCTATGTTATGTGAAAGTTGGCTCTTTTGTTCACGCGGTCTTTAACAAAATAATAAAATTAAAACTGTAATTTGATACAATGAATCGAATTTGATCTTGAAAATTACATCATCAAAACACTTCAATCCATTTTCCTTGGGTCAACATAATAACATAATATATTATTAGAATCATCATCTTTGAGTTAATAGCTAATAGTACACATGTCTCATTGTTGTCTAGCTGTCCCCTACAAAAAGACAGAAGTGTTACACCATAGTTCAAGGCTTTGTGGCTTGTCCTGGTCCTGGTGTTAAAAAAGACAAGAATAGTGTGAGAGAGTGAGAAAGAGAGTGAGAGAGAGAATAAAGAGGGGGAATAAAGAGCAGGAGAGGGAGGTGTGAAGCAGCAGTATTGGTAAGCGTTAGAAGAAAACAAACTGAAAGAATTACAAAGAGATGCTAAAGAATTAGCTGCAGAGAGGAAGGGCTGCAGCCAGCTTCCATAAAGGTGCGTGAAAGTATAAAAATTAGTGTAGGCTGCTGTTCTGCTCCACAGCATTATACAGTGATGAGCAAGCGGAATTTTGAATCAGCTGGACTCTGCCTTGTCAATATACATAATTTATATCTAATAAATGGGCTGTTTTAGAAGGATAAAAGCAGCACTATTCTTTAACACTCACTGATCACATTTCTATCAGGGCTCTGATCAAAAGCTCATTACCGCACTGTACATTTTACTCATGGAGACTTCAGCACATCAGAACCTCTTAATATCTTCGTCTTCATCTCCGTGGGCTGCACAGATCACAGTCTGACACCAGTGACATTGCTGAAGTCAGATAGGCAGAAAGTCCTGACTTTAAAAGAGACACTGCTTCAGTTACACTCCCTATTACTACTAATATCACTACTATGATTATTTTTAACACTATTATTACTATTTCTAATAATGTATGCATGTAATTACAAAATCACAATTAATTTCATTGTTACAGGTTCAATATTACAGTACAGAAATGACTAGTCTCAGCTTTAGTCATTCCATCCACATAACTTGCTTCTTGATTTAGTTTCTTGTGGGTCTGTTTATGTTGCAGCCCCAATTTGAAAATGTCCTGCCTCCACACACTAAAACAGCTGTGGTTTGTCAGTTTGTATGTCAGTCAGACGACCTTTCAAAGTAGCTGTTTGATAAACAACGAACAGTTGTAAATGTAAAATGACAGGCATGACAATGTGAAGAATGCTTTTTTTCTTTCCTTGAAACAAAGTTTCATTAAACATAAAACATGATGAAATATCTCACTTTTAAATGACAGAATTTCTTAGCTTATCTTAATGAGGTGCAGGTAAGAAATAATTAACACAGAGTTACACCATGCTTTTGTTATTGCCAGCAATAACTGCAACTAATGAGTAAAGTACCACTTCTTGGCAGGTGAAAACTTTGGCACAGAGAGAAGTTGAAAAAGGAAAAGCACTGTTACTCCTCCAAGGATTCACAGCCTAAAATCAGAACCAGGTTTCAGGTTGAAGGCCGAGGAGGAGAGTTTGTAATGATGTACAATTGTGTTTGCCTCAGACATAGTTTGTGCTTGTGTGTGTGTGTGTGTGTGTGTGTGTGTGAATCTGGAGACTTTAACCCTCAGCATTACTCATCACATTTACAATCTGCTATCAGCAACATGAAGATGAAATGTCCATGAATCCATGAATAACCTTCTTGCATATGGAAGCAGTGTGTGTGTGTGTGTGTGTGTGTGTGTGTGTGTGTGTGTGTGTGTATGTGTGTGTTTTGGGGTGAAGAGAGAGAGGGGAGGAGGTGATAAATCACATTAATGCCTCTCCAATAATCTTCCTATGATATGTATTACTCTTGTGCCAGGACACATGCATAACTTTGTTTGCCACACAGTTCCTCCTGTTTCAATATATTTGTTTGTTGATGAATCCTTTTAGTCAGTTATTTTTAGAAAGACATTCAGTCCAGTCAAACTGGAACCTCAGCTCAACATTGCCCCCCTTTGGTGATAATTAACATGATGTTGTTACTAAATTATCTTGACACACACGCACGCATACACACGCACACACGCACACATGCACACAGCAGTTGTTAATATAAAGAAAGACATAAAGCACACATTTTAAAAAACGCTCACATGCCTTCAGCATCCATGTAAATTATGGAACATATGGATTTGACGCCTTAGAGAAAGAGACAAGCAGGCAGAGTCATTTAACCTTTGTTTAACGAATGCTGAGCCATCCCTGTTTCTTTTTAACAGAAGAAACAAAACTGTTAAACTGCTAGAGAACATCTCTACGAAAATCCTGACCTGACATTGAATTACCAACAGTCTCATGTGGCGCATTCACTTTAAACTCGCGTGCTTAATGACTCAAGTGAATGAAACTTTCAGCTCAACCTTGAAGTTAATAGCACTCTTTCAGGAGATACTAGAGATTTTTTTTTAAAGAAATATGTTTTTGTGGAGAAATGATAGGTCTACATTTGTAGTGTTACCTTGCTGAAAATCTGTTGAAGTTATCCATTCAGTTTATTAGGGTTTTTGGTGTTTGTTGTGATCGGCACATCATGATCTTAAAACTTCCGGGAAAAAAAACAGGAGGCAGCTCACAAAAGTCTACCTTCAACCACTTTGACAATGTGCTTCACCAGCTCATTGTATGACCACAAGAGTTTCTAACAGTTTTTGGTAGTTTTAGTTGAGTCACCATCAAGCAAAATAATAAAATTATTACCCATAACTATCAATCAAATAAATGAAAAATAAAATGATGAAGTAGGCTTTGGTGGGCTGGTGCCCCACCCAGGGTGAGTCCCTGCCTCGCGCCCATTGCCCCCGGGGACCCGCAACTCTAGGAAGGATTAAGCGGTTACAGAAAATGAATGAATAAATGAATGAATGATGAAGTAGCAAGACAAAGATGAAGAAATTACAGGCCTCTCAGTTTCATTCTCCAGATTATTTCTAGAAAGAAAGTGCGCCTCTAGAGTCACTGATTTCAATCTGAAAGGGTGACCTCTAGTGGAACCAAAGAGTACTGCCCTACTCTCCTGTCACTGAGGCGGCTTTAAATTAGTCTTACACAACAGCTCTGAAGCTCCTGACCTTTTACTTTCTCTCATGCAGTTTCAGTTCAGCATCTGCAGCGCAGTGAGGGGTTTCCTCAGTGCTTGTTTTTTTCCTCAGACCACACAGTAATGATGAGGAATGGGACTGGTTCCGCTGATCTCAACAATGAGAAGCAGCAGTCCTAAGCATATAGATAAAGAGCACGTGATTTGGTAAATTATCTGAAACAGCTGAGGGATTCAAAGCCAGGGAAATGAGGTTTGCAGGTTTCACATACTTGACAAAGTCAGCTCTGCACATTCTGTTCACTCGAATCCAAAAACTACAACCTTACAACAGACTGAAAACTGTACTGAGGTGTGATCCTGATTAAGATTCATTCAGTAAGTGAGAACTTCAATACATGAAACATGAATTTCACAAAGCTGCAAATTCAAGCACAATAACCCATAACCCATACACGACTGGGTGTAGAAACTTCCTAATTAATGACATGTGTAAGTGGGTGTGTGTCACAAGGACGGAACTAAACAGAACCAGAGTTAGCACAGTGTAGCGCAGTGGATGAACCCAATCGCGGACACACACGAGAGAGTCGGTTTACTGCGCGCCTTGCTCTGAGAACGCTCGTGGAGAGAGTGAAGATTTCCACCAGAAGTCAACGTTCTCACACACACACAGGCAAAGAGAGAGATAGAGAGAAGAGAGAGGGCAGAGAGAGAGAACCGGAGAACTCATGGAACCAGGGTATACCAACATAGGTCGGGCTGGTTGAACTCAATGACTGAGCGTAGGGGAAACTCTGTTTCCTGTTTATATACTTGTGGTGACGTCACTCCTGTGCCCTCGTGCGTACCACGTGCCTGGTGCGTGTGACGGTGTGTATGTTTACGTGTAACTCTAACCTAAACCTCATTTTAATCTCAAAACCTCAAAGGGAATCTCTCCATTCTTTCACTTTCTGCAGTTTTTGTATGAAGCCGTTTTCACACAGGAACCAGCCAAATATGCCCAAATCAACAATTTTAGGTTTTCCACCATCCTGAGGATATTTTGTACTCCCACCCTCCACCACACACACACACACACACTCACACGCACACTTTAAACTGTGAAGGATAAAGATTTGCCAAAACAGAAAGCCACAGGCAAAGTTAATTAGGCTTTGCGTTGCTTTGCATTGAGGAATCTTCTCTCACCCGTTCATTCACCCTTATCTTCTAATTTGTTAATTTAGTTGGATAATTTTCAGATGGGGCAGGCTCAGTAAATCCATTCTCCCTGATACGCATGGATAAAACGTTAGGGGCAACCAGTCACCACTGACTCTGCTGATAAAATATTCATAGAGGCCCTGTGATACGTTCATCATAGAAAAATTCCTCCTCATTTTTAGATCACGGTCACATTACTCTCCCTCTCTTTCTCTTACAAGCTCAGTCATACTCCAAAGGCATCGGATGGCTCGGTGCTTTGTCATGTTCTTGGACTCCGTTCCTCCAGGCTAAGGTATGAAAGCTACACCACTTTCTTCGTTCTTCTTTGCTGTTGGCTGTGATGTATCTGAGAGTGGAAGTAAGAGGAAAATGTAATGATGGCATCAAGAAGACTTTAACACAGTGCCTCAACTCTGTCCAACAACCAAGTCCCAGAGAACAGGCCGGAGTGGTCCCTGCTCACTCCTCAGGCTCACGTCTTTCTCTCCGGCTGCTGATTTACATCTTATGGGCCTTTTCTCCTTCATCCTGCTGTCATTGAAGGTGGAGTAGATTGAGCTTAGATTGCTTTAGACATCAAGCATCAACGGGTCCATCCATCATGGAATGCCTTTTAGCAATGGATCGTTACTGCCATCTATTGCTTGTGTGCTTTTCTTTGTCCCCTTCTCCTTCGCCTCTCCTTTATTCTCTGCCCTCTCTCTCTCTCTCTTTCTCTCTCTCTATCCCTATCCCTCTTTTGCTGTTTCTTTCCTAACCTCCTAGTGCTGGTTTTTATGTATCCTTTCACCCCTACTGTGCTCTGTGGCAAAGCTAAGTCAAAACCGCAGCTCCAGGGGACTAAAGGCTCTCCTAACCCCTCCTCTTTCTTCTCCTCGCTCACTCTCTTTTCCTGTCATCTTTTGCTGGGGACTTCTGAGTGGCAGCCAATCATGAGCTGAGCCCTCTCGCTCGCTCTCTCTCTCTGTCTCTCTCACTCACTCACTCACTCACTCAGTCCTCCTCTCTCTGACAGCAACTTAGAGAGAGAACAAGAGAGAGAGAGAGAAAGAGAAAGAGAGAGAGAGAGAGAGACAAAGACGGTGCAAAGTAAGCACATACAAAGAGTGACAAGAATGTCAGAGGGAAAAAAGCAAATCTGAAAATGTGAAAAAGGCGAAAAAAAAGTGTCAAAAAAGCAAATGCAAACATGAAAAGGAAGGGGAGAGTAACAATGAACAAGTGCTGAAAAAAAGGCAGAGCAAAAGAAAGCAAGCGATGATGAGATGGTGACACAGAGGGACACACAGTGGAAAGACTAGGAGAGACTCTCTCTCTCTCTCTCACTCTCACAGTCTCTCTTGCCCTCATGCAACCATCCGCACGCATGTGCACACACACAATCTCTCTCTCTCTCTCTCTCTCTCTCTATCACACACACACACACACACACACACATACACACACACACACACACACACAGTGCGTACTCAGGCTGGGATGTAAAGGTGACAGAGCAGAGAGTGCTTGGCTTCGCTAAAGAGGGACACAGCAGAATGCCTGCTAACGCATAGATCAGCAGTGGAGCATGAAAACTGAAGGTAAAACCCTCTCTCTCTCTCTTTCTCTCTATCTCTCTGGCTCTCTCTCCTTTCCTCCCTCCTACCATATCTCTCTCCCTCTCTCTCACTTCATCCCTCCTCCCTTCCCCTTTCGCTCGCTCCCTCACTCTCTCCGGCTCTCAGGCGGATGATAGGAGCTTCCTGAAAGAGTGCAGTCATGTACGTAATTCCTCTCGCGTCCGCCGAATCTAAAGGTTATCATTAAGACAGATGTGCCCTGTAGACCAGGACTTCCACAGCTGCCGCGGAGATATACATCACTTTAAACCAGGGGGGAAATGTTTGATTAAAGTTTTGCCAAAGGAGGATCTGAAGCAAACCGCAGACAAGAATGTGAGTGGATGAATAATTCTTTTTGATGCTTGGGGAAGAGAGTTTTTGTCCAGAACATTTGCAGAAAATCTGTGATGAGCGTGAGGAATATAAGCAAGTCCTGATTAGTGCATGCTCTTTATATTTAGAAAGTCTCTTTCAAATGGCTGAGAATGATTTAGAAAGCTTTTAGAGTTCAGGACCCTCAGACTGGGGTGATAGTCTGGATGGTACAGGTGGCTTCTTACAGATGAGGCTTTTAAAAAAAACCTGAAACCGATTCAGAAAAAATTGCAACAAATTCCAAATGCAGAGCTGTTTGCAAAGTGTGCATTTGTGTTATCGAACTTAGTACATGGACAGTCTGCAGAGAAAGGTGTTGCAGTTGTTCCTACACCAGCGGGAGACGTCTCAACACTTCCACACTGGACAAGTCAGAATTTGCATAATGTTTGATTTATATTCATATGCAAATGTCCATGTTGCTTCCTGCACTTTGCACATTTTAACTTTTGATAGAGTTGACTTAATGTCCTTGAGGACAGTCTTGAAAGCGAAGGGGGAGAAATGCAAATGCATGCTTTGAAAGGTTCTGAATTCCCCCAAAATCAGTCGGAGAATTTTAAACGGCTTGTCAGGGGCTGATAATGGAAAATTTTGCTTGCTTCAGTAGCGTTCTCCGGGAATCGTTCTGATAGGAATTCTCCAATTACACAAATGCTTTCGTGTGATTCCAGTAAGCCGATTATTACTGTGACCTGTGTGTCATCTGTCCACTGTTTCTCTGCCTGGCCTCAGGTCAGATAATAAATGCTGTGGAGGAGAGAGGGAGAGAGAATGAGTGAATGACAATGACATAAAGAGAGAGAGAGAGAGAGAGAGAGAGAGAGAGAGAGAGAATAAGCTTTGGAGTAGCATCTTATTGTATCTGTTGTATAATGTATTTATGAAATATTAAATTTTCCTTTTATCTTTCTTTCCCTCTCTCTTTCACTCAGTCACCACCCAGTCACAAACACACACACACACACACACACACACACACAGAATCTTAATACCCACAGTGGGGTGATGTGTGCATGTATACGTGTGTGTATATATAGATATGGATATGAACACCCACACACACACACACACACACACACGCTCACACCCATATTTCAATTTTGATACTTTTTCCTCTGTTTTGCCGCAGACATTTTCATGCACTCACTGAAGTGGGTCATTAATGTGTGGCCATTCTTCTGCAGAACAAATTGCTTCGAAAAATGTGATAAACTCATCACTGTCAAGTGCAACGGCCTCACTTTACCTCTCCTATAGTCAAACGAGCTTTACCACCCCTTTTGCTCTCACTCATAGAGGGACACATGCATACAAACAAATGACAATCAGCAGTAAACAGCAAGTGGCCTGTTTGATTTGTGCAGCAGAGACAACAGACTGGTCCGAGAACTGAGTTTAACAGGTCTGTGAAAGTGCAGCTTTAGTACGAAACAGAGAAAGTAAACCTCTCTTGTAAAGCTGGAATTTGTTCTTGCAGTATTTCGAACTTTTGTTGAGATTTGTTTTGTCATTTTGAAAGGATTTCAGTGCAGTTCTTAGTGAATGGTGAAGGAAGCGGAAATAACAGGGGGCCATTCACAAGACGCTGTGCATCCTAATCAGGGTCCCCTCAGAGCAATTATCATTTACATTTTACAATCAATATTTGGACAAAAAAAGAAAACAGCAGCATAAAAGGAGGCAGAGAGAGAGGGAGAAAGAGAGAGAGAGAGAGAGAGAGAGAGAGAGAGAGGGAGAGGACGAGAGGGAGAGAGAGAGAGAGAGAGAGACAGAGACAGAGAGAGGGAGAGAGAGAGGAACATGGCCTTAATTTTGGTGCTCTGTACCTCTGTAAGAGAGACAGTGAGCTCCACCAAGTGGTCAAATTTTTTACTACCACACACAGTCATGAAGCTTTGCCTACAGAACTCCTGCTTATTTTACATCATAATCACATTGCACACTTTTTCCCCTGTCTTTCTGCATGTCTTCCAACCTCTCTACTACTACTATTATTGCTTCTATTACTACTTCTATTACTACTACAACACACACACACACACACACACACACACACAAACACATATGTCTCAACAGGCTGGCCCGTATCTAGATAAATGTGGAAGTGTACTAGGTCGGTTGTACTGCATTTTGTACTCTGTCAAACACTCCAGCTCTCATAATCTGCAAGGCCCGAGTGCAGGTGTGCTCGGAGATATCACGGCGCTTTATCTGAAAGACCTCAGGCAGTGTTTCAGTCTTTCATGCCGTATATACAGTCCATAGCTCATCCAGTATACGTTTAGCCAGCACGTGTCTTCCCTTTCTTCCTTGCTTTCCTTGCCTCTCCATTCCTCAATCTGCCTCAGCACTCAATCCCATCAGAGCTTCAAATCCATTTGCCATCCTCCGCATTTAAGCTACGTCAAGGTCATGGGGAAGGTAGACAAGAAAAAGCAGAAAAAAAGGAAAAGGAAAAAAACTTTCCTCCAAAGGCAATGTGTAAAATGAATGTGCGGACACGGACAGCACTAGCCCACATATGCCTACAACCATCAGTCAGCTGCAAGCCAGGCATGGACAGAACTAGCCCAGATCCCCTAAATGATCCATGTCTGGGGCGGTCTAAAGGGGAAATACTGAGAGAAAGAGAGGGAGAGAGTAGATGAGGTTGAGCAAACGAGGCTGTTCTGGACTATGGGAAATGTATTCCCAGTAGAGGCTGCTGCTCCAGACTGATTTTATAAGTCTCTGGAGAAATAGAGCACTGCCTTGCAGACAGGACTACTGCAATTACAAAGACAGAGTCTTGCCAGCCAGGGCACAGTCACTGAACTCCCCCAACTCCCGTTCCCCCATATA